>JASAMX010005902.1:0-22701 GCA_030248175.1 Microlaimidae sp. YZB2_3
CGAAACAGACGCCATAGTGGACAGTGTCGGTGTACTTTCCAGTTTGCCGTTTAAAGTCACTTTTTATCAGCTGTTTAATCCGATTCTCTCTTTGTCCATGATGACGTCCATACTTAATCTTTGGTTAATCCTTGGTTAATCGCGCTTTATGAGTGCGGCTACGGACTATTGCGGGTGAATTCAAACGAATACAGGCGTTGGTTGGTGAAATGAGACCACTATAACAATTGCCAGTAATTATGGGATTCTTCAAGAATAACCCTAAATAGAAGTTGTAAAACATTTTTATAGCTTAACACGTAGACCTCATTTTTGTGGTTAGTTTTGAGATTTAAGCTATTAGGCTCATTCCATGACAAATCGCCAGGCTGATTTCCGTGATGTCTGGAATTTTGGTTTTAATCTGATTTTTAGAAAGTATCTAATGTAAAAAGACGATTTGCAAAATAATTTTCTGAAATTCCTCCTATTTAACAAGTTATCGACCATTTAATGTAATGATTTTAGTACGTAATTGAACCAAAAGAATGTTTTTAGGATAAATCTTTTCTACGGTACAATCTCCATACGTGTACCAAAATTCGATTTGACCGATTTAACAGTAAATACAAGTTGTAAAACATTTTTATAACCTAAATAGAACACGTAGACCTCATTTTTTTGTGGTTATTTTTACGATTTAAGCTATTGGTAAAAAGTTATGAGCCAAATTATAGCCAAAAAATGGCCTTTTTCAGCAAGTGCAATTTGGTATGATTCCCATACGTGTCCCAAAATTCGATTTGACTGATCCTAATGTAAAATACACTTATAAAACATCTTCATACCCTAAATTAGACCCGTAGACTTGATTTTTGTGGTTATTTTTGAGATTTGAGCTTTTAATTAGAAGTTATAAGCCGATTTATACCCAAAAATTGCCCTATTTTGGCATGTACAATTTATGTTATTAAGAAATTTTTTTATTAAGCCTTTAATCAAATTAATATTATTTTTTTGTATTAACAAGTGTCTGGCAGTTACAAATATACTTTTATTTTTTTCATGGTAACAACCAATTTTTTATAATAATCGTTCAAATACCCATAAAATTTTAGTTGTGAAAAAATTCACATTTTTGAAAAACAACTTATTTTAATAAAAATCAATTATATTACAAATTTGTTTGATTTTTAGGTTTTGCTTAGGCTTAGGAACAAAAACTCGGTGAAAAACTAAGTTTAAATTAGCGTTTAAAGCCAAAAAATTTTTTGTTGTCCATGTTTTTTGGTGGTCCATGTAACTTTTGAATTTTTAATTTTTTTGAAAATTTTTTAAGTTCTTCAGACTTCTAGCATTGTTAAAACATAGTTTTTAATTTAATTTGTGTGTTTACAATTTTTTTATTAACATCATAAATTGCATATGCTGAAAAAGGTCATTTTTTGGGTATAAATTAGTTCATAACTCTTTTCGATAAGGCCAAATCTTAAAAATAACCATTAAAACGAAGTCTGCGTGTTTGATTTAGTGAACAAAGATGTTTTATATGTGTATTTTACTTTAGAATCGGTCAAATCGAATTTTGGGACGCGTATGGGAATCGTACCGTGCAATTTATGATGTGAAGAACAAAATTTGTAAACTAACAAACTAAATTAAAATCCATGTTTTAACAATGCTAATAGTCTAAAAAATTTCTGAAAATTAAGAAGTCACATGGACCACCTAAAACATGGACAAGAAAATTTGTTTTACTTTAAACGTTAATTTAAACATAGTTTTTCACCGATTTATTGTTCCTAAGCCTAAGCAAAACCTAAAAAATCAAACATAATGTTATATAATTGATTTTTTTTTAAAAATAAATTGTTCAAAAATTTTAATTTTTTCACAACTAAAATTTGGTAGGCATTTTTTGAACGGTTACTATAAAAAATTGGCAGTTACGATGAAAAAAATAAAAGTATATTTGTAACTGCCAGACACTTGGTAATACAAAAAAATAATATTAATTCGATTAAAGGCTTAATAAAAATAATTTCTTGATAACATAAATTGTACATGCCAAAAAGGCCAATTTTTGGGTACAAATTAGCTCATAACTTTTTTTCAGAAGCTCAAATCAAAAAAAATAACCACAAAAATGAGGTCTACGTGTTTTATTTATGCTACAAAGATGTTTTACAATTTGTAATTACTTTTGAATCGGTCTAATCGAATTTTGGTACAGGTAACTTGTACCCTTTTCTGCAACTAAATTGAGTAAACATAGCGGGTACAGACATGTGCACGGTCTGAAAATGCCCCCCCCCCGTTTTATTGGAAGATTTGCCCCCCCGTTTTATTGCCCCCCCCCCCGCCAAAAAATAAAAAAAGTACCCTAAAAATATGACGCCATTTTTGACCTATGATGACGCCATCATCGCGAATTTTTTGCAGTTTTTAGCCTATTTCAATGTATTTTAAGCCATTTTAGACCTATTTTTATCTTATTTCCGCTTTTTTTGTCCCTTTTTTCCCTTTTCCCTTCTTTTTTTCTCTTTTTTTCTCCCTTTTTTCTCTTTTTTTTTCTTTCCCCTCTGCTTGCCCCCCCGTTTTATTGCCCCCCCCCATTTCAAAAAAGTTGCCCCCCCATTTTGGATTTGCCCCCCCCCCGTGCCCATGTATGGTTAAAACGGGTTAAAACGTTGGGGGGGGGTTAACCTCCCCCAAATTCTGAAAAGTGGGGTTTAACCCCCCCACTCAGAAGTGGGGGGGGGGGGTAAAAATTTAACCCCCCCAATTTTGGAAAAATGATGAAAAAAAATGTCTTTAAAATGACTTCTAACTGCCTCCAAACTTAAGTTTTGAGGTCAAAATGAATGTTTTAAGCAATAAAAAGCTCAAAAATGCAATAAAAAGGGATTTTTGACCTAAAATTAGTGTTTTTAACCTATTTTTAACCTTTTTTTTTTCAAAATCGAAAAACGATATGGGTAAAATGCACTCCAGAAAAAAACGATATGGGTATTTTGGGTTTCTCGGATTTTAACCCCCCCTAATTTGTGGTTTAACCCCCCCACTCCGGACCAACTTGCCCATGTATGGTTCCATCCTATTTTTTCAGAAAAAATTTCCTAATAACATAAATTGTACATGACAAAATAGGGCAATTTTTGGGTATAAATCGGCTTATAACTTCTAATTAAAAGCTCAAATCTCAAAAATAACCACAAAAATCAAGTCTACGGGTCCAATTTAGGGTATAAAGATGTTTTATAAGTGTATTTTACATTAGGTTTGGTCAAATCGACTTTTGGGACGCGTATTGGAATCATACTAACATAGCGTTATGTTGTCCGAAAATTTGATCGCCAGCACTTAATCGCCGAGCATTTAACCGTCAGCGATTTATCAACCGCGCACTTGATCACCGAGCATTTAACCGCCAGCGATTTATCGACCGCTCACTTGATCGCTGAGCATTTAACCGCCAGCGATTTATTGACCGCGCACTTGATCGCCGAGCATTAAACTGGCGAGCATTTGGTTGCCATAAAATGGGGTAAGGGGAAGAATCCCTTGTCAAGGGGGTCTAGGGGGCAAAATGCCCCTGGGGGTGAAAAGTTTTAATTTAAGGCGCTAAAATACACTAGAAATTTTAATTCCAGATAATGTGTATTACAAAATTTAAGATTTTTCATCCTTTTAGATTTAAAACATGTTTTTAAAACGTAATAAAAGGTTAACAGTGTTTACAGTAATTTAGTTCAACATGTATGCCTTAATTACTGAATGGCATAATCGGTTTGAATGAAATCCAAAAACTAAGATAAGTTCTCAAATTAAACTACCCGTAAAGCAGGGAAAATTTGGTTCTTTGAATATTAATATGCTTTTGGAAGGCATAAGGAAAGTTGCTGTATTTATATACAGGAAAAAATGTTTCTCGCCCAAAATTCAAAAAACGTAAGAGTCCCCCCTAATGGAAAACTCCGGCTTCGCCAGATTTGGGGGGCATCTGCCTCCCCATGGACACGCCACTGGTTACCATAAAAAATTAAAAAAGTGTATTCGTAACTGCCAGACACTTGGTAATACTAAAAATAATATTAATTTGATTAAAGGCTTAATAAAAAATTTTTTAATAACATAAATTGTAAATGCCAAAAAAGGGCAATTTTTGGGTACAAATTGGCTCATAACTTTTTTTAGGAAGCTCAAATTTAAAAAATAACCACAAAATGAGGTCTACCTGCTCGATTTATGCTATAAAGATGTTTTACAATTTGTAATTACTTTTGAATGGGTCAAATCAAAATTTTCAAATTATTAAGTGTCTGGCAGTTACAAATACTAGAAAGGCGAGGGCCCTACGGGCCCTCTCCTTTCTAGTTGTATATATCAATGTCCGGTATAATTAAAATTTATTATAATTAAAGTATAATTAAAATAATCCGGTATAATTAAAATTGATATAATCAAAAATCTAGTTTTAAACACATCAAACACATCAAAATATAGGATTAAATTATTGAAAATCTGAAGAATTCCCCTTCTCCTTGTAATAGTGGTGCACAGAAAAAAAATCGAAATTTATTTGAACGATTTTTAAAGAATTTTCCCCTTTTAATAATGGTGAACAGAGTAAAAAAATTAAAATTTATTTGAACAGTTTTTAAGGAATTGCCCTCTGGCTTAATAATGTTGCTCAGAAAAAATCAAAATTTATTTGAACGATTTTTAAAGAATTTACCCCTCTCAATAATAGTGTACAGAATAAAAAAAAATCGGAAATTATTTGAACAATATTTGATGAATCTCCTCCTGGCTTAATAATGTTGTACATAAAAAAAAATCGAAATTTATTTTTTGAACGATTTTTTAAAGATTTTCCCTCTCTTAATAATGGTGCAGAGAAAAAAAAATCGAAATTTATTTGAACGATTCTTAAAGAATTTTTCCCTCTTAATAATAGTGCACAGAATACAAAAATCAAAATTTATTTGCAGAGTTTTTAAACAATTGCCTCTGGCTTAAAAATTTTGCACAGGAAAAATGCGAAATTTATTTGAACGATTTTTGAAGATTTACCCCCAGCTTTTTATTAATGTATAGTTCACAGAGAGAGAAAAAAAATCGAAATTTATTTGAACAATTTCTGAAAAATTCCACCCCTCCCCCTTTTAATCAGGGCCGTAGCCAGGATTTCAATTGAGGGGGGGATTTTTTGGAAGGTAATTTATAGGGGCCCACAAGGGGTGTCTGGGGGGCGGGAGCCCCCCAGCGGGGTCAAGGGGCGGAACCCCTTGTTAGGGGGGTCCGGGGGGCAGAATGCCCCCAGGGGTGGAAAATTTTTTAATTTTAAGCATTTAAAAGGCACCAGGAAACCTAAATTTAAGTACTGAATCTTTATTTATTTTCTGTTGCTTTTTTTTAAATAAATACACAAAATAAAATAGTTTTATGTATTTTATTACCAATTATTAAAAATCCTAAGAAAACCGCTTTTTTATACCAAAAAAGTGGTTGAATCGTGACTTCCTGCTCTTTGATACTGCCGCGTTTATGCAATTATTTTCACACAAAACAAATATACAATATTTTTAAACTCACTGCACTAATGTTTTGAATTATAAATAATTCGTTTTTTACAAATAAGAGCTATCATCAACCTAAATCACTTTAAATAATGCATTTTAGATAGCTTTAATACATTACAGAGTGATTTGGAAAAAAATTTTTTTTCTAATTTTTAAAAAAAACCAAAGGGGTACCTTTACAAAATTTTTTGCCTTCCCAGAATTTGAAAGGGTATTAATCCCCCCAATCCCCCCTGGCTACGGCCCTGTTAATAATGGTGCACAAAAAAGAATCAAAACTTATTTTAATGCTTTATAGAGAAATTCCCCTTCCTCTTGTAATAATGGTGCACAGAAAAAAAATCGAAATTTATTTGAACGATTTTTAATGAATTTACCCCTCTTAATAATGGTGCACAGAATAAAAAAAAATCGAAGATTATTTGAACAAAATTTGATGAATCTCCCCCTGGCTTAATAATGTTATACCCCCTAGCGCCCCCCGGGGAGTCAAATAAAAAACGAAGGTTTGGATTTGTAATCAGGACCTACGAAAACCCCGCCCCCCAGTATGTGTTTTGAGGTGGTTTTGAGGTAAATCTTGTATATAATTGTATATAACCCCCAAGTAGTATAGTAGTATCAGAAAAGAGCGCGGAGCGCTCTTTGCCTTATATTAAATGGGTTAAGTCACTGCTCGATTAACCGTTGTTGATGGCGTTATCAAAATCAACAAAACCATTAATAGTTTTTTAGCCAATTAAAAATTTAAACATTTTACATAACTAAAATATTACCCATATTTTTCTGATATTAAAAACCTAAAAATTTTTGCTAAACATACCTGAATTTCATACTAATAAGCTTAATTTGCTTAACTTTTTTTTGTTTTTTTTTTGGGTCCCCCAAAATTTTTTCCCTGTGGTAAATATTTGGAGCTGATTTTTTGCAGGTAGATGCTAAATAGCCGCATCACCTGAATTTTATTCTCGTATATGCTCTATTGCCCGTAGTTAAACCTCTGTTCATGTGAAAAACGACCAGTTTTTTTTATAAGTTACGCATTAGGTACTGGGCATAGGTGGGCAGCCTCTTGGATTTTGGCGGGGTATACGACTCAGGGGGGGTTAAATTTTAGGGGGGGGGGGGTGTCCAGCAAGACCCAAATTTTGAGGGGGGGGTGTACCCAATATTTCCGCGCTGCCTTAAAATGAGCTTAAAACGCGTAAAAAAACGTAAAACAAGCTTATAAATGCTTTAAAACTGTGTAAGATTAAAATAAGACCTTATTGCAACTTATAAATTTTATTTTTTAATTCTTTTAATAATAATGTGCAATGGCGCAGTCAGGATTTCATTTCCGGGGCGTCAATCGGGGGGGGGAAGAAAAAGTGTTGTCAACGCGGCGCGAAGCGCCTGCGCCGCGTAGCGGCGCCAGCCGACGCGAAGCGTCGGCCGGGGGGTCTGGGGGGTGTCCCCCAGCCGCCGGAGGCGAAAATTTTTAAAATATATACTAAAAGCGGCTTAAAAATCGTCTCCTGGTGATCGCGTGAAGATACATTTTACTTTTGTTTTTTTTTTACCTAATTTCTACATAATTTTCTGTGATCTTAAAAATTCAGTCAGGGGGTTTGGGGGGAACAATGCCCCCCGGAGGAGAAAATTTATAATTTGAGGCGCTAAAATACACTAGAAATTTTAATTCCAAATGATACTAATTACAAAATTTAAGGTTTTTTATAGCTATACTATACATTTATAACATGTGTTTAAAACGTTAAAAAAAGGATAATAGTGTTTATAGTAGTTTTATTAAACATGTATGCCTTAACTACTGAATGGGATAATCGATTTGCAATTGAAAAACTAAGATAAATTGCCAATTTAAACTGCCCGCCTAGCGGGGAAATTTAAACTGCCCGCGTAGCGGGGGAATTTAAAGGTAATAAAAGGTAATGAACGGGGAAATAAGTAATAAACACTCCGCGAAAAATTTTTTAGTCCTTTTATAACACTTAAAAATTTTTCTTTGGGAGGCGAATTTGGGGGGGGGTGTCCCCGACTACCCCAAATTTAAGGGGGGGGTGTCAGCAAAATCTGAAATTTTGGGGGGGGGGGGGGGTTTAACCCCCCCCCCCCCCCCCCAACCCCCCCCCTGCCCACCTATGGTACTGGGGTATTTGTGTGACACTTTTTTTCCTTACTGAATTACATATTAAGTAACTTCATTCAGTAATACACATTCTCTTGTGGTTATTTTTTTGAAATTATAATTCCTTACTTTTTATAAAAATTACTAATTTTCAAAGGGAAGAGCAAAAAATATCCTTACCTACCACTAATTAGCAGCCATATGGCAACAATAAAAATATTTAAAAAAATAAAATGAAATAAATCTTGGGTGACGTGTGACTGCTGTGGGATACAATGTTTCAATAGACGGAAATTTATCAAAATTGAAACAAAAAAAAATTCTTTTTTATATGGAATACTATAAAGCTACAATCACTCCAAAAATTTAATGCGAGAAAAGACTGGTCTGGGTAACCTCGGGAAATTGTATGGAACCTGGAAAAACCGTTTACAATGGTGTGGTTTTGTTGTTTAAAAATAAACCAGCAATCCAGAAAAATCAAGCACAAAACAAAAGTCCAAATAAAGCTGATTTCTTGCTTTATTTTATGCTTTTTTCTTAATTATAAAAAATTACATTTGGGGTTACATACAGCAGATACAGCTTAAAATTCAAAGCAAAACATTTTGGAATTAACCAGATGCAGCACAAAGGCTGCGCAAGCAAAAACATCCTGGGGTTAACCAGGTGCATTACACAGACTGCTAAACAGATAAAAGTATAATAAACCATAAAATTAATAAATATTCTGAATTAACCAGTTGCAGCAAGGACAAAGACTGCTAAACAAATAAAACATAAATAACAAAACAATTTCAATAATTATTCTAGATTACTCCAGATGCAGTTAATTACTGCAAAAATAAACATGGAATTAACCAGGTGCAGCACAAGAACTGTTAAAAGACAGATAAAACTATAATAATAAGCTAATTTAAAAAAAATTCTGGATTACTCCAGATGCAGTTTAATACTGCAAAAAACATCACACATCAGAAGTGGCAACCTTCTTTTCTAATTTAATTTAAACTGGAGTATCAATAGACTGGTGTTGGTGGTACACTTCCAACTTCACTTGTTTCAGTAGAATAGCTTCTTCTTTTTTCCCAGTGAAATTGTAAATAAGTATTTTTTCTGTACAGCTACCGTTTTCTCACCTTTTTTTGCTTGACTTCTGCTTTTAAATTCTTATATTTAGGAGAATGAGCTCTCTCCAAACGATTCCACATTGGAGGAGTTGTACTAAAGTCTGTAATTGTTGAACCTCTTTTATACTCTCTATCATTGGCTGGCAAACAAAGTGCATATGTTTCATCTAAAGCTTTAACAGTAAAATGTCTGCAAATACTAACAACACCACCATCTGACATAATTCAGTATAATTAAATAAATGTAAAATTTTGTGTGGCACTATTAGGTCACCGTTGGGGGGGTGTAGGGGGGGTCGCCCCCCCATACGGCCTCTGAGACCTATCCCCCCCCCCCTAAGGCCCATTTTTGACCCCTCCCCCATCGAGCCCCTCTAAACCCTGACCCCCCCCCTAAGGCCCAGTTCTTGACCACCCCCCCCTAGCTAGACAATCCCCCAAAAAATGCTTAAAAAAATGGTCAAATTTGGTGCAAAAATTGGCAATTTTGGTCAAAAAAATGGGACCCGGGGTGTGACCCCCCCTGCTTTTTTTCAAAAAAACACCCGGGTGTGACCCCCCCCCGGGAGGTCAAAAACCTCCACACCCCGGGGTGTGGACCCCCCCCCGGAGCCGGCGAAGGTCGGTGACCTATGGTGGCACTTGCACTTTGAACTAATATATAATTTTTCACTTTAAAAATCTAACATATAAAAATGCAAAAAAGTCAATTTTATTTGATGTTTAGTTTATGTCATTTGTTGACCATGTATTGGTGTATAGACTAAGGACTTTTTAATAAGGAAAAGTGCAACTCATCAGAGGTTCTGCTGCACAAATAGTATTAAAGCAATGTATCGTTATTTACTTTATCAGTCTAACAAAAAAAGCAAAAAAATTATAATAATTGACATTGATATAGAAAAAATTCCGGCATTTACCAGATCTGAAAAAGAAATCGGATCAGATCAAATTGAAAAATGGCTGGATCCATAGGCGGGCAGCCTCTCGGATTTTGGGGGGTATAGGGGGGGCCACACTTAAGGGGGGGTGTCCAGCAAGACCCAAATTTTGAGGGGGGGTGTACCCAATATTTCCGCGCTGCCTTAAAATGAGCTTAAAACGCGTAAAAAAACGTAAAACAAGCTTATAAATGCTTTAAAAATGTGTAAGATTAAAATAAGACCTTATTGCAACATATAAATTTTATTTTTTTAATTCTTTTAATAATAATGTGCAATGGCGCAGTCAGGATTTCATTTCAGGGGCGTCGGTCCGGGGGAAGAAAAGTGTTGCGAAGCGCCGCCGCCTGCGCCGCGTAGCGCCAGCCGACGCGAAGCGTCGGCCGGGTCGGGGGTGTCCCCCCAGCCGCTGGCGCTTTTTTAAAATATATACTAAAAACGGCTTAAAAATCGTCTCCTGGTGATCGCGTGAACATACATTTTACTTTTGTTTTTTTACCTAATTTCTACATTATTTTCTGTGATCTTAAAAATGCAGTCGGGGGGTTCAGTGGGAACAATGCCCCCCGGAGGAGAAAATGTATAATTTGAGGCGCTAAAATACACGAGAAATTGTAATTCCAAATGATACTAATTACAAAATTTAAGGTTTTTTATAGCTATACTATACATTTATAACATGTGTTTAAAACGTTAAAAAAAGGATAATAGTGTTTATAGTAGTTTTATTAAACATGTATGCCTTAACTACTGAATGGGATAATCGATTTGCAATTGAAAAACTAAGATAAATTGCCAATTTCAACTGCCCGCGTAGCGGGGAAATTTAAACTGCCTGCGTAGCGGGGGAATTTAAAGGTAATAAAAGGATGAACGGAAATAAGGAATAAACACTCCGCGCGAAGCGCGGAAAAATTTTTTTAGTCCTTTTATAACCTCTAAAAATTTTTCTTGGGAGGCGAATTTGGGGGGGGGGGGGGTGTCCCAAGTACCCCGGCAAATTTGCAAGATGTGTCAGCAAAATCCAAAATTTTGGGGGGGGTAAGCCCGACCCCCCTGTACCCCGCCTATGGCTGGATCTAGGATCGCCAGATCCTATAGGATGTGGGTCAAGCCCTATTTGCAGCTTATAATTGAGAAGTTAGAATAGATTACATTATAAGGATTTTGTGACATTTATTTGTTTTATCAGCGAATATATAATTTTTTAACAACATACAGTAAAGTTAAAAATTTACCCAAATAAGCCAAAGCGCATGCATTCTGAGTAATTGTAAGCCACAACAACAAGTCACAACACAAGTGCCAAAAAAGATTTAAAAATAATATTTCAATGTTAATAAAAATTTAATTAGATGATGCATTGCAATTTGTTTAAAAACTTTTAGAGCATAATGTAAAACTACTGGTTTGCTGTTGCTGTTGATTAAATAAGAAATTTTGAAATTCATTTTATATTCTTGGTAATAATTTATAATTATGAGTGCTGGAATTAGTCTATCAATGAAAGAAGAACTTAAAGTAAGTAAAAATACATATAAAAACGTTTGTTTTTTAAAATTTTTTGTTTACTTATCTATAGAATTTTTGGTAAGGTAAACTCAGAAATGCGCCCCCCTTAAAAAGCTTCTTGGACTGGGAGGGCAGGAAAAGGTGGAGAATGATTTGCAATATGTAAAGTTAAATACCATAAATTTAGGGTTTAATGTGTAACATGAAAATCCTGCAGATCTGCAAAAAATCCTAAAAATGATGCACTAAAATGTTAGAAAAAAACATAGCTTGAAGTTGAAAAGAGTATATTTATTGGGCGCTGAGGAAAGCGCAGCGCGAAAAAATTTTAAAAGTCTACCTCAAAAGAACCTAATTTTGAATACAAGAAGGAATTTTTGATTTATTGAGCAAAACAATAATTTTTAATAGGGTAATCAACTTTTTAAAAAACTACCAACTATGTCCTCCGCTAACCTAAAAGAAATATACGTTGACTCACAACCTGTTTTTCGTATCAAGTATTATAATAATTTGAGCGCTGAGCAAAGCGAAGCGCAAAAAAAATTTTTAAAAGATTTTGCTCAAACTTTCTGAAATTAAAAGAAAAAAATATGTAAGTTAACTGCAACTCTCCGTCTGAGACTTAAAAACAAAGTTAACCATATCCATGTTAGGAACTAATGAAAACTCAGACCTGTCCATGGTCTGGAAATCCCTCCCCCCACTTATTGGATAATTTGCCCCCCTCCCCGTTCACCATCCAAAAAATGAAAAAGTACCCAAAAATTCGAACAATTTTTGCAGTTTTAGCCTATTTCAAAGCATTTTAAGCCATTTTAGACTTATTTTTACCTTAATTTTGCTTTTTTGTCCTTTTTTCCCTTTTCCCTTCTTTTTTCTATTTTTCTTTCGTTTCTCCCCTGCTTTTCCCCCGTTTTATGGCCCCCGCCCCTTTTCAAAAAAAGTTGCCCTTTCCGTGCCCCCGTTTTGGAATGGCCCCCCATAAAACCGGGGGGGGGGGGGGCAGTGAGGGTGTATTAATTTTGATATTTTAGCGAATGCTTTATTCATTCCGGGTTCATGAGCTCCAGTCACTTCTCAGCACCTGCGACGTCAGCAGAGTCGGCAGAGAACACGAATTGCTCAATCGCTGTCTGGAAATTCTCTCCAATCCGCCACTCTTGTTTCCAAAATTAAAGACTTGCACAAGTATGCGTGAATATTTATTACCTATTAACTCATTGTATACACATCTAGCTAAAAGAGGAAGGCAGGGTGGGGTCTCTGTGGCAGCACTAATATTTTGATTTATAAAATATTTTAATTTTCGTAAGTAGTTTAATGATCTTAAATCACTTTTATTTTGTATTTTAGATAGATTTTTAATTCTTATTTCACAATTTTTATACGCTTGCCAAAATGCACTTATAATTAATTTATATCATAACTTCTTATTCAGTTTACAATCATAGATGAACACCGTCAAAAAGCTAGGTAGGTGGTGTTTACCCCGGGTAAATTACATTTCAACATCTAGGGGGGTCCTCTAAGGGGTGCGAACCCCCTAGCTTTCTAGGGGGGTCGACCCAGAGGTGGAAGATTTTGAAACCTAGAGGGGGGGTCAGGTGGGGTCCAATTTGTCCGAAGCAAAATACTTCTTAAACCAATAAGGTTTTATAATAGTTTTTTTATAAGATAATACTACATTTTATTTAAATAACAAGCTATATTCGAGGTATGCATACATGGGCCACTTGGTCCGGAGTGGCGGGGGGGGGGTTAAACCCCAAATGAGGGGGGGGTTAAAATCCGAGAAACGCAAAATACCCATAGGTATCGTTTTTTTTCTGGAATCCATTTTACCCATATAGTTTTTCGATTTTGAAGGAAAAATAGGTAAAAAACACTAATTTTAGGTCAAAAAGCCCTTTTTATTGCATTTTTGAGCTTTTATTATTGTTTTAAACATTTCATTTTGACCTCAAAACTTAAGTTTGGAGGCAGTTAGAAGTCATTTTTAAAGACATTTTTTTTTCTTGATTTTTCCAAAATTTAAGAGGGTTGACTTTTTCTCCCCCACTTCTGAGTGGGGGGGGGGGTGCAAACCCAGCTTCTCATAATTGGGGGGGGGGGGGTTAACCCCCCAATCCCCCCCCGTGCCCATGTATGGAGGTATGGGGGGGGACAAAATTTCGAGGCTAGGGTAGGGGATCAGGTGAATCCCACTCTACCCCCCAGTTGTTCATCTATGTTTGCAATGCATAATTAATTTATGTTGCTTTGAGCCATGGGATTGTTAATTCTACTGTTTTGTTAGTGATGTATTAGCTTTACCTTCTCTTTGGCACTGTTGACAGTTGTGCACTCGGTGGCAGATGCATTATCATCATGTTGTTGTTGTTGCATTGCATTACCTGAAACTTATCTCCCCTATGCAGATTATGCAAGGGGCATTATAATCATCGTCACTACATTTCAGTGATTATGAAAAAAAATATTTTTTCAAACACTTCATTTGAAAAAAAGCAATTCATTCAAAAATATTTTTTGCCTTCCTAGAATTCGACCCCTGGGTACCGGATTTTGAGATGTTGAGAAGGTCTACACCCATACATGGGCACGGGGGGTTGATCCCCCCCGAATTCTAGAGAGGGGGGGTTTAACCCCCGCCTCCCACTCAGAAGTGGGGGGGAGAGAAAAGGTTAACCCCCAATTTTGGAAAAAAAAGAGAAAAAATGTCTTTAAAATGAGTTTAAGTTTTAAGGTAAAAACAAATAAAACAGTAAAAAGCTCAAAAATGCGGAATAAGAAGGCCTTTTTGACCCAAAGATGAGCGTTTTTGCTAATTTTTTCTGTTAGAATCGAAAAACAATATGGGTATTTTGCGTTTCTCGGATTTTAAGCCCCCCAAATTTGAGGCTTAACCCCCACTCCAGACCAACTTGCCCATGTATGGTTACACTCCCAACCGTATGTGGACAGCCCTCCGGAATTTGGGGGGGTATATGCGACCCCGAAATTCGGGAGGAGGGCGGCGGGCGGTGTCGCAAATTTTTTAGGGGGTATACCTCAAATACCAATTTTTAGTGTTTTTAGTACTGGGACCCCCAGATGTTAGCCGGTTATGTCCGAAGTGTCCCCAAATTTTTTGGGGGAGGGGGGTTGGGGGCATAGGTGTGTTTGGTTAGGTCCGCTAGGGAGGTCCACCTTCGGGTAGAAGACAAAATTTTTAAGGGGGGGTCCAGGAGGGTCCGACCCCCATGCTTTTTAGGGGGGTCGATCCCGGGTGCGAGATTTTATATTTAGGGGGCCCGATTATTGAACACTTTTTTTAAATCAATAAGTTAAGTGTTTTTAGGTCTAATATTGAATTTTATATACTAAAACAGCCTATTTAGGTCTAAAAAGTACACTTTTTTAACTAAAAACCGTGTTTATGACAGCAAATAAAAAATTATACTTGTAAATTGCTCGGGAGGGGGTGTGGGGTCATACTCGCTAGGAGGGATCAGGCTGGACCGCTCTCGAGCGTTTTTTGGATGGGGGGATTTTTTAGGGGGAGGGATCTGAAATTTAGGCTCTAGGTGGGGGGGTGGACCCATAATAGGTTGGGCAGGAGGGGAGGGGGGTGGTTCGGGGGGGGGAATGGGTGGGGGCGGTTGGTTATACCCCCCAAAAAATCCCGATTATAGAACCCCCCCTAAAAAATTTTGGCCTTTCACCCGGGGGTGGACCCCGCCCCCAGCGGACCCGACCAAAAACCTCTACGGGGGTACCCTGGACACCCCCGTAAAATTTGGTGGGTTACAGTACTAAAAACGCTAAAAATAAGATATTTGAGGTATACCCCCAAAAAAATTTTCGGGACACCCCCCCCCTTAAATTTCGGGGGTCGGGTATACCCCCAAAATCCGGGAGGCTGCCCACCTATAGGTGGACCCCTCTGCCCTCCCTAAAACACCTATGGTTGGGGTTTTTGATTACCCCGCAAAAAAAACCGATTACTCCCGAAACCCCCCTCCCCCAAAAAATTTGGGGACACTTCGGACATAACCGGCTAACATTTGGGGGGTCCCAGTACTAAAAACACTAAAAATTGGGTATTTGAGGTATACCCCTAAAAAATTTGCGACACCGCCCGCCGCCCTCCTCCCGAATTTCGGGGTCGCATATACCCCCCCAAATCCGGAAGGCTGTCCACATACGGTTGGGAGTGTAACCATACATGGGCAAGTTGGTCTGGAGTGGGGGTTAAACCTCAAATTTGGGGGGCTTAAAATCCGAGAAACGCAAAATACCCATATCGTTTTTCGATTTCACAGAAAAAATTAGTAAAAAACGCTAATTTTGGGTCAAAAAGGCCTTTTTATTGCATTTTTGAGCTTTTTACTGTTTAATTCGTTTTGACCTCAAAACTTAAAATCATTTTAAAGACATTTTTTTCTTCATTTTTCCAAAATTGGGGGGCGTTAACCTTTTCTCTCCCCCCCCCACTTCTGAGTGGGAGGCGGGGGTTAAACCCCCCCCTCTCAGAATTTGGGGGGATTAACCCCCCGTGCCCATGTATGGGTGTAGACCTTCTCACACTCAAAGTCCGTACCCAGGGTCGAATTCTAGGAAGGCAAAAAATATTTTTGAAAAAATTGTTTTTTTCAAGTCAAGTGTTTGAAAAAATATTTTTTTTCATAATCACTGTAATGTAGTGACGATGATGATAATGCCCCTTGCATAATCTGCATAGGGGAGATAAGTTTCAGGTAATGCAATGCAACAACAACAACATGATGATAATGCATCTGCCACCGAGTGCACAACTGTCAACAGTGCCAAAGAGAAGGTAAAAAAAGCTAATACATCACTAACAAAACAGTAGAATTAACAATCCTATGGCTGAAAGCAACATAAATTAATTATGCATTGCAAACATAGATGAACAACTGGGGGGGGGGTAGAGTGGGATTCACCCGATCCCCTACCCTAGCCTCGAAATTTTTGTCCCCCCCCATACCTCCATACATGGGCACGGGGGGGAGGGATTGGGGGGGTTAACCCCCCCCCCCCAAATTCTGAGAAGTGGGGTTTACCCCCCCCCCACTCAGAAGTGGGGGGGGAGAAAAAGTTAACCCCCCCAATTTTGGAAAAATCAAGAAAAAAAATGTCTTTAAAATGACTTCTAACTGCCTCCAAACTTAAGTTTTGAGGTCAAAATGAATGTTTTAAGCAATAAAAAGCTCAAAAATGCAATAAAAAGGGCTTTTTGACCTAAAATTAGCGGTTTTTACCTTTTTTTCTTCAAAATCGAAAAACAATAGGGTAAAATGCACCCCAGAAAAAAAATGATACCTATGGGTATTTTGCGTTTCTTGGATTTTAACCCCCTTCCTAATTTGGGGTTAAACCCCCCCTCCCACTCTGGACCAACTTGCCCATGTATGCATACCTCAATATAGCTTGTTATTTAATAAAATGTAGTATTATCTTATAAAAAAACTATTATAAAACCTTATTGGTTTAAAAGTATTTTGCTTCGGAAATTGGACCCCACCTGACCCCCCTCTAGGTTTCAAAATCTTCCACCTCGGGTCGACCCCCCTAGAAAGCTAGGGGGGTTCGAACCCCCTAGGAGGACCCCCCTAGATTTTGAAATGTCATTTACCCGGGGTAAACACCACCTACCTAGCTTTTTGACGGTGTTCATCTATGATTGTAAACTGAATAAGAAGTTATGATATAAATTAATTATAAGTGCATTTTGGCAAGCGTATAAAAATTGTGAAATAAGAATTAAAAATCTATCTAAAATACAAAAATAAAAGTGATTTAAGATCATTAAACTACTTACGAAAATTAAAATATTTTATAAATCAAAATATTAGTGCTGCCAGATAGACCCCACCCTGCCTTCCTCTTTTAGCTAATATGTGTATACAATGAGTTAATAGGTAATAAATATTCACGCATACTTGTGCAAGTCTTTAATTTTGGAAACAAAATAAGGTGGCGGATTGGAGAGAATTTCCAGACAGCGATTGAGCAATTCGTGTTTCTTGCCGACTCTGCTGACGTCGCAGGTGCTGAGAAGTGACTGGAGCTCATGAACCCGGAATGAATAAAGCATTCGCTAAAATATCAAGTTTTACAGATCTTGCACTGCCCCCCCCCCGGTTTTATGGGGGGCCATTCCAAAACGGGGGGCACGGAAAGGGCAACTTTTTTTGAAAGGGGGCGGGGGCCATAAAACGGGGGGAAAGCAGGGGAGAAAGAAAAAAAATAGAAAAAAGAAGGAAAAAGAAAAAAAGGACAAAAAAGCAAAAATAAGGTAAAAATAAGTCTAAAATGGCTTAAAATGCATTGAAATAGGCTAAAAACTGCAAAAATTGTTCGAATTTTTGGGTACTTTTCCATTTTTGGACGGGGGGGAACGGGGAGGGGGGCAAATCATCCAATAAAGTGGGGAGGCATTTCCAGACCATGGACAGGTCTGAGTTTTACACCAGTTCCTAACATGGATATGGTTAACTTTGTTTTTAAGTCTCAGACGGAGAGTTGTAGTTAACTTACATATTTTTTTTCTTTTAGTTTCAGAAAGTTTGAGCAAAATCTTTTAAAAATTTTTTTGCGCTTTGCTTCGCTCAGCGCTCAAATTATTATAATACTTTATACTAAAAACAGGTTGTGAGTCAACGTATATTTCTTTTAGGTTAGCGGAGGCACAAAATCGGTAGTTTTTTAAAAGTTGATTACCCTATTAAAAATTGTATCTCGTTTTGCTCAATAAATCAAAAATTCCTTCTTGTATTCAAAATTAGGTTCTTTGAGGTAGACTTTTAAAATTTTTTCGCGCTGCGCTTTCCTCAGCGCCCAATAAATATACTCTTTTCAACTTCAAGCTATGTTTTTTTTTAACATTTTAGTGACCATTTTTTGGATTTTTCTGTGCAGCTGCAGGATTTTCATGTTACACATTAAACCCTAAATTTATGGTATTTAACTTTACATATTGCAAATCATTCTCCACCTTTTCCTGCCCTCCCAGTCCAAGAAGCTTTTTAAGGTGGGCGCATTTCTGAGTTTACCTTACCAAAAATTCTGATAGATATGTAAGTAAACAAAAAATTTTAACAAACAAACGTTTTTATATGTATTTTTACTTACTTTAAGTTCTTCTTTCATTGATAGACTAATTCCAGCACTCATAATTATAAATTATTACCAAGAATATAAAATGAATTTCAAAATTTCTTATTTAATCAGCAGCAGCAGCAAACCAGTAGTTTTACATTATGCTCTAAAAAGTTTTTAAACAAATTGCAATGCATCATCTAATTAAATTTTTATTAACATTGAAATACTATTTTTAAATTTTTTTGCACTTGTGTTGTGACTTGTTGTTGTGGCTTACAATTACTCAGAATGCATGCGCTTTGGCTTATTTGGGTAAATTTTTAACTTTACATATGGTATTGTTAAAGTTTATATATTCGCTGATAAAACAAATAAATGTCACAAAATCCTTATAATGTAATCTATTCTAACTTCTCAATTATAAGCTGCAAATAGGGCTTGACCGGATATCTGATAGGATCTGGCGATCCTGTAGATCCAGCCATAGGTGGGCAGGGGGGGGGGTTGGGGGGTTAATACCCCCCCCCAAAATTTTGGATTTTGCTGACACCCCCCCTTAAATTTGGGGTAGTCGGGGACACCCCCCCCCCCAAATTCGCCTCCCAAAGAAAAATTTTTAAGTGTTATAAAAGGACTAAAAAATTTTTCCGCGCTTCGCGCGGAGTGTTTATTCCCTTATTTCCCCGTTCATTACCTTTTATTACCTTTAAATTCCCCCGCTACGCAGGCAGTTTAAATTTCCCCGCTACGCGGGCAGTTGAAATTGGCAATTTATCTTAGTTTTTCAATTGCAAATCGATTATCCCATTCAGTAGTTAAGGCATACATGTTTAATAAAACTACTATAAACACTATTATCCTTTTTTTAACGTTTTAAACACATGTTATAAATGTATAGTATAGCTATAAAAAACCTTAAATTTTGTAATTAGTATCATTTGGAATTACAATTTCTAGTGTATTTTAGCGCCTCAAATTATAAATTTTCTCCTCCGGGGGGCATTGTTCCCACTGAACCCCCCGACTGCATTTTTAAGATCACAGAAAATAATGTAGAAATTAGGTAAAAAAACAAAAGTAAAATGTATGTTCACGCGATCACCAGGAGACGATTTTTAAGCCGTTTTCAGTATATATTTTAAAAAATTTTCGCCTCCGGCGGCTGGGGGGACGCTCCCAGACCCCCCGGCCGACGCTTCGCGTCGGCTGGCGCCGCTACGCGGCGCAGGCGGCGGCGCGTTGACAACACTTTTTCTCCCCCCCCCGACCGACGCCCCTGAAATAAAATCCTGACTGCGCCATTGCACATTATTATTAAAAGAATTAAAAAAATAAAATTTATAAGTTGCAATAAGGTCTTATTTTAATCTTACACAGTTTTAAAGCATTTATAAGCTTGTTTTACGTTTTTTTACGCGTTTTAAGCTCATTTTAAGGCAGCGCGGAAATATTGGGTACACCCCCCCTCAAAATTTGGGTCTTGCTGGACACCCCCCGTAAAATGTGACCCCCCCTATACCCCCCAAAATCCGAGAGGCTGCCCACCTATGGATCCAGCCATTTTTCAATTATTTGATCCGATTTCTTTTTCAGATCTGGTAAATGCCAGAATTTTTTCTATATCAATGTCAATTATTATAATTTTTTTGCTTTTTTTGTTAGACTTATAAAGTAAATAACGATACATTGTTTTAATACTATTTGTGCAGCAGAACCTCTAATGAGTTGCACTTTCCCTTATTAAAAAGTCCTTAGTCTATACACCAATACATGGTCAACCAATGACATAAACTAAACATCAAATAAAATTGACTTTTTTGCATTTTTATATGTTAGATTTTTAAAGTGAAAAATTATATATTAGTTCAAAGTGCAAGTGCCACCATAGGTCACCGACCTTCGACGGCTCAGGGGGGGGGGTCCACACCCCGGGGTGTGGAGGTTTTTGACCTCCAGGGGGGGGGGGTCACACCCCGGGGTGTTTTTTTTGAAAAAAAGCAGGGGGGGTCACACCCCGGGTACCATTTTTTTGACCAAAATTGACAATTTTTTGACGAAATTTGACCATTTTTTAAGCATTTTTTGGGATTGTCTAGTTAGGGGGGGTGGTCAAAAATGGGCCTTAGGGGGGGGTCAGGGGTGCAAGGGGTCGATGGGGGGAGGGGTCAAAAATGGGCCTTAGGGGGGGGGGGGATTAGGTCTCAGAGGCCGTAGGGGGGTGACCCCCCCCCTACACCCCCCCTTCGGTGACCTATGAGTGCCACACAAAATTTTACATTTATTTAGTTATACTGAATTATGTCACATGGTGGTGTTGTTAGTATTTGGAGACATTTTACTGTTAAAACTTTAGATGAAACATATGCACTTTGTTTGCCAGCCAATGATAGAAAGTATAAAAGAGGTTTAACAATTACAGAGTTTAGTACAACTCCTCCAATGTGGAATCATTTGGAGAGAGCTTATTCTCCTGAGTATAAGAATTTAAAAGCAGAAGTCAAGCAAAAAAAAGTGAGAAAACGGCAGGTGTACAGAAAAAAAATACTTATTTACAATTTTACTGGGAAAAAAGAAGAAGCTATTTCACTGAAACAAGTGAAGTTGGAAGTGTACCACCAACACCAGTCTATTGATACTCCAGTTTAAATTAAATTAGAAAAGAAGGTTGCCACTTCTGATGTGTGATGTTTTTTGCAGTATTAAACTGCATCTGGAGTAATCCAGAATTTTTTTTAAATTAGCTTATTATTATAGTTTTATCTGTCTTTTAACAGTTCTTGTGCTGCACCTGGTTAATTCCATGTTTATTTTTGCAGTAATTAACTGCATCTGGAGTAATCTAGAATAATTATTGAAATTGTTTTGTTATTTATGTTTTATTTGTTTAGCAGTCTTTGTCCTTGCTGCAACTGGTTAATTCAGAATATTTATTAATTTTATGGTTTATTATACTTTTATCTGTTTAGCAGTCTGTGTAATGCACCTGGTTAACCCCAGGATGTTTTTGCTTGCGCAGCCTTTGTGCTGCATCTGGTTAATTCCAAAATGTTTTGCTTTGAATTTTAAGCTGTATCTGCTGTATGTAACCCCAAATGTAATTTTTTATAATTAAGAAAAAAGCATAAAATAAAGCAAGAAATCAGCTTTATTTGGACTTTTGTTTTGTGCTTGATTTTTCTGGATTGCTGGTTTATTTTTAAACAACAAAACCACACCATTGTAAACGGTTTTTCCAGGTTCCATACAATTTCCCGAGGTTACCCAGACCAGTCTTTTCTCGCATTAAATTTTTGGAGTGATTGTAGCTTTATAGTATTCCATAAAAAGAATTTTTTTTTGTTTCAATTTTGATAAATTTCCGTCTATTGAAACATTGTATCCCACAACAATCACACATCACCCCAAGATTTATTTCATTTTATTTTTTTAAATATTTTTATTGTTGCCATATGGCTGCTAATTAGTGGTAGGTAAGGATATTTTTTGCTCTTCCCTTTTGAAAATTAGTAATTTTTATAAAAAGTAAGGAATTATAATTTCAAAAAAATAACCACAAGAGAATGTGTATTACTGAATAAAAGTTACTTAATATGTAATTCAGTAAGGAAAAAAAGTGTCACACAAATACCCCAGTACCATAGGTGGGCAGGTGGAGGGGGTTGGGGGGGCGGGGGGGGTTTAAACCCCCCAAAATTTCAGATTTTGCTGACACCCCCCCCCCCCCTTAAATTTGGGGTAGTCGGGAACACCCCCCAAATTCGCCTCCCAAAGAAAAATTTTTAAGTGTTATAAAAGGACTAAAAAATTTTCGCGAGTGTTCTTTATTACTTATTTCCCCGTTCATTACCTTTTATTACCTTTTAAATTCCCCCGCTACTCGGGCAGTTTAAATTTCCCCGCTAGGCGGGCAGTTTAAATTGGCAATTTATCTTAGTTTTTCAATTGCAAATCGATTATCCCATTCAGTAGTTAAGGCATACATGTTTAATAAAACTACTATAAACACTATTATCCTTTTTTTAACGTTTTAAACACGTCATAAATGTAGTATAGACAAAAAAACCTTAAATTTTGTAATTAGTATCATTTGGAATTAAAATTTCTAGTGTATTTTAGCGCCTCAAATTATAAATTTTCTCCTCCGGGGGGCATTGTTCCCCCCAAACCCCCTGACTGAATTTTTAAGATCACAGAAAATTATGTAGAAATTAGGTAAAAAAAAACAAAATAAAATGATACTCTTTATGTGATTATCAGGAGACGATTTTTAAGCCGCTTTTAGAGCAATACGCAACTGAATGAAGAACGTCACAACA
>JASAMX010005903.1:0-12171 GCA_030248175.1 Microlaimidae sp. YZB2_3
CTCCGAAACGGTCGGACAGGAGGAAAAATAAGGATAGTGGTTGGGCGGGGGGGGCGGCCGCCCCCCCCCCCCAAAGGTCGCCAGATAGTAAAATTTGGGGGTTTTAAGAGGCTAAAAATTCAAAATTTTCTAGCGCCTCGCTAATCGCTCAGCGCCAAACTTTAAAATAATTTTAGTATCCCAATGGACCCCCAAAAACCAAAAATTTGTTCCGCTTCGCTTTGCTCAGCGGTCACTTTCTATAGTATACATACATATATGGTACGATTCCCATACGCGTCCCAAAATTCGATTTGACCGATCCGCAGGTAAAATACACATATAAAATATCTTTGTACACTAAATCGGACACGCAGACTTCGTTTTGATGGTTATTTTTAAGATTCGAGCTTATCAAAAAGAGTTATAAACCAATTTATACCCAAAAAATGACCTTTTTCAGCATATGCAATTTATGATGTTAATAAAAACAAATGTGAACGCACAAATTAAATTAAAAACTATGTTTTAACAATGCTAGAAGTCTGAAGAACTCAAAAATTTTTAAAAAAATTAAAAAATTCGAAAGTTACATGGACCACCAAAAACATGGACAACAAAAATTTTTTGGCTTTAAACGCTAATTTAAACTTAGTTTTTCACCGATTTATTGTTCCTAAGCCTAAGCAAAACCTAAAAATCAAACAAAATTGTAATATAATTGATTTTTATTAAAATAAGTTGTTTTCAAAAATGTGAATTTTTTCACAACTAATTTTTCACAACTAATGTGAAATTTTTTTTTGTACTACAATCCGCCGCCCCCCAAAATGAAACTCTGGCTACGTCCCTGGTTGCTTATAAAGTTTTATTATGATGACTAACTGGTGAATTTTTAATTTTTAAATAAATAAAATTTAAATGAATTTTTTTAGTAAACTTTCATATCAATTGCTTTTTTTAAATTTTATCCTTATTAAAAAATTTGTTTGAACCTTGTTTACCTAAAAAAATGTTGTGGAATTACAATGTAAAAGTGTCTCCCATTGCCTCCTAAGCTGTTACGCTTGCTTCCCTTATTATCTTTCATATTTAAAATTTTTATAAATTCGTACCTTCAGAAGTTTTTTTTTAATTTTGACCTTATTGAAAAATTTAATTGGGTATTAGCAAAAATATATATTATAGCGAAAAATGTGCAACTTATAAAAAAATAAGCAAAAGTAGGCTCTTATAATGAGCCTCGGCATTTAAATGGCACCCTCCATTATAATGGCACAGTATCCATTTTAATTCGGCGAATTAAAATAGAGAGAAAGCCATTATAATAGCCATTTATTGATTTAATTTTACTTCATATATACTGTTTGATACAAGTTCCATACGTGTACCAAAATTCGATTTGACCAATTTAACAGTAAATACAAGTTGTGAAACATTTTTATAACCTAAATAGAACACGTAGACCTCATTTTTGTGGTTATTTTTTAGATTTAAGCTATTGGTTAAAAGTTATGAGCCAATATATACCCAAAAATGACCTTTTTCAGCAAGTGCAATTTATGATATTAAGAAAAAAAATTTCTAAACTAACAAACTAAATAAAAACATGGACAACAAAATTTGTTGGCTTTAAACGCTAATTTAAATTTAGTTTTTCACCGATTTATTGTTCCTAAGCCTAAGCAAAACCTAAAAATCAAGCAAAATTGTAATATAATTGATTTTTATTAAAATAAACTGTTTTTCAAAATTTTTAATTTTTTCACAACTAAAATTTTGTGGGTATTTGAACGGTTACTATAAAAAATTGGTAGTTATGATGAAAAAAAAAGTAAGTTTGTAACTGCCAGACACTTGGTAATACAAACAAATAATATTAATTCGATTAAAGGCTTAATAAAAATATTTTCTTAATAACATAAATTTTCTTAATAACATAAATTGTACATGCTAAAAAAGGGCAATTTTCGGGAAGAAATCGGCTCATAACTTTTTTTCAGAAGCTTAAATCCAAAAAATAACCACAAAGATGAGGTCTACGTGTTCAATTTATGCTATAAAGATGTTTTACAAATTGTAATTACTTTTGAATCAGTCAAATCGAATTTTGGTACACGTATTCAAATCCCCTTCTCATAATTTTAGTCTAATAAAAAAATTTTTTTTGTTTACTCATGTTACATTGGCCACACTTCTCACAAATCCCGCGATGTGGGTGGGGCTTTTAGCCAAAAAATTATAGTAATCAAATGTTCTTCTGGTCAGTTATGTATCATAGTTCAACTAAACTCAATATCATCACATTAACCAAAGAACGGTGTTGATTTTCTAGGTTTTTTGGACGGTAAGACAGGGCTTAAATTCTGTAGCCGGCCCGCATTAACAAAAACAAAAAAAACAATAACTTGTACCATACTGTTTCCCCATGTTGGTTAAATATTGTCCGACGCAGGGAAACTCTTACGGCCCGGATAGTATTACACATGTGAGTATATATGAAGTGAAATTAAATCAATAAATGACTATTATAATGGCTTCCTCTCCATTTTAATTCGCCAAATTAAAATGGCTACTATGCCATTATATAGAAGGTGCCATTTAAATGGAGAGGCTCCTTATAATGGCCTACTTTTCAGTACTTTTTTATATAAGAGTTGCACATTTTTTGGTATATTATATATTTTTGGTATTAGTGCTTAGCTAAAAAATGTTTTAATGTTAAATTACAATCTACAAAGTGGCTGCCAAGCCTGCCATTGCCTCGTCCCCTAAGCCATACATCACATGGGAAAGTTGGTCTAAACTGAAGGAGCAAGGGGGTAAGGTTTAACCCAGCACTTTTACCCATATCGTGTTTTCTGGAGGAGTGCAAAATACTCATATGGTGTTTTTATTTTGAATAATTATGCAAAAAAAACGCTAATTTTAGTTCAAAAAGGCTTTTTATAGCAATTTTTAGCATTGTATTGCTTAAAACACTCATTTTGACCGTTAAAATGAGTGTTTTAAGCAATTTACCCCAAAAAAAGTTTGAAGCAGTTGAGCTAGAACTAAAAAGTCATTTTGAAAACATTTATCTCTTCATTTTCTCGTCTCATCCCCCCGCACATCTGAGTGGTGGGTGGGGGTTTAAACCATCTTCCCAGAATTTTAGGGGAAGGTAAATAAAATAAAAAAATTAGCAAAAATAAGCTTAAATTAACTTTTAAATCCAAATAAAAAATTGTTATCCAAAAAACAAACCCTCCCCTTGAATTCCCCAATGGCCATGTATGACCTAAGCTGTTATATATGCTGCCCATATTTTTTAAATTTAATGTTTAAAAAATTGCACCCCCAGAAGCATACATGGGCAAGTTGGTCCGGAGTGGGGGGGATTAAACCCCAAATTTGGGGGGGTTAAAATCCGAGAAACGCAAAATACCCATATCGTTTTTTCTGGAGTGCATTTTACCCATAACGTTTTTCGATTTTGAAGAAAAAATAGGTAAAAAAACGCTAATTTTAGGTCAAAAAGCCCTTTTTATTGCATTTTTTAGCTTTTTATTGCTTAAAACATTCATTTTGATCTCAAAACTTACGTTTAGAGGCAGTTAGAAGTCATTTTAAAGACATTTTTTTCTTCATTTTTCCAAAATTGGGGATGGGTTAACTTTTTCTCCCACCCCACTTCTGAGTGGGGGGGGGGGTTAAACCCCAATTCTCAGAATTTGGGGGGTTAACCCCCAACCCCCCCCCCCCTGCCCATGTATGCCCAGAAGCTTTTTTTAAATATAAATTTCACCTTATTAAAAAAAATTATTTGTTCTGTGTTTATTTACAAAATGTTTTTAGGTTGAAATTACAATTTTGGAGTAGCTACTATTGGATTGCCCCTTAAATTGTTATGCTGCCAAAATTTTTCAAATTTAAAAAAAATATAGGCCCATTAGTTTTTTTTTTAATTTTAATTTATTAAAAATATATTTGTTTTGTGTTTATTTTTATTTAAAAATGTTTACCCAGGCTCCGCTTATAAAAAGTTCCATAAGTTGAAAATATTAAATTAAAAAAGTGTTTTGGTATGCATATGCAATGAAAAGATTTTGATTATGTTTAATTGAATAATATTAAAGTTGTTAGATTTTAACTGCGTAAATACTGCTCTAAATAGCTTAAAATACTGTAAAATATGTGTATAGTCTTTATTTTTGCACATAATAATGGAAATTGTAATTTTTTTTAAAAATAACCCTTTTTTTCTCCAAAAATAGCCCCTTTTTCAAATTTTGGCATTTTTTGAAAATTTTGATAGCCCCTTTTGCCCCTTTTTGTCAAAAAAATAGCCTTTTTTTCTATTTTAGACCTTGCAACCCTGATGCCTAAAGAATAGCAATATTTTCGAAGTGTGTGCTGAGTGTGTTCCAAGTGTGTGCTAAGTGTGTGCCGTCAAGTGTGCCAACTTGACGCCCCCGTTTCAATGTACAAAAGTAACAATAAGTATGCAACGTCGACTGATGTCAAACATAGCAAAAGAAGGTCCAATTAGCAAAACAATCCGTCAAAAACTAACATCAGAATTTGTGGTAGGAATTTTCGTTTTTGATTACAATGTTAGATAATAATATATTATTTTTGATTGCTTTAGTTAGTTTTTTTGGTATAGTAATTTTAAGTAATAAATAAGAATCACATTGTACATTTTTTACATAATGGTTTATGGTGTTCCCTAGCTGACAACCTATTTGGAAATAAAAGTCAAAATAAACTGAAATGAATTAGGAAATGAGCGAAGCAGAGGTTTTTAACTACGTTTTTTTTAGAAAAATGACGACTTTATTTACCTCCACCCCAATTTTTCTTATATAAGTGATACATAAGCGAATGCTTCTCAAATTTTTTTTCGAAGGTAACGCCAAAATGTGCAGCCGGCGGAATCGACCAAAAATTTTAAAAAGTGGAGGATTTTTTCTTCTCCTGAAACAAAGTGAGCATAGTAGGAGTGTCTAGGGAATTGTGGTCTTTTAAAAACTATTATTAATAGTCCAAGAAAATTTGTACATCTGCACTTTTTTGAAATAGTGAAGAGAGAAAGGGGAAAAGTTGAGTTCATCCGAGGTCGACAAATTTGAAATCTAGTGGCAGACCTGTGCACTCCCCCCGGAAAAATAATGGCTGTGCCCCTATAGATGAACAAGGGGGGGGGAGGTAGGGTGGGGTCCACCCCCTAGTTTCAAAATTTTGGGGCCCCCTAGAAAGAAATCCCCCTCCCTCCAAATTTTCGAATTTTTTACCCCTACCTAAACCCCCTTTAGATTTTGAAATCTGAACCCCCTCCCCTCTCGAGAAAATTTTAAGTACTTTTTTATACTAAATTTTCTTGCAAAAACGTGAATTTTTAAAACAAATTCATGTTTTTACATCTTTTTTATACCTTTTTTATGGCTTTTTATTCAATAAAATATATAGTATTATCTTATAAAAAAACTATTAATAAATATTTAATGGTTTAAAACTATTTTGTTTCGGAAGTTGAACCCCACCTGAACCCCCTCCAGGTTTTGATCTTTCACCCCGAATTGACCCCCCTAGAAAGCTAGCGGGAGGGTTCGACCCCCCTAGGACCTCCCTCCTAGATTTTGAAATGTCATTTACCCGGGGTAAACACCCCTCCTAGCTTTTTGACCGTGTTCATCTATGTGTTCCCCCCCGGCCAAAAACATAGTACCCAAAATTTATGGCGCCATTTTTTACCTATTATGACGCCATCATCGCCAATTTTTTTGCAGTTTTTAGCCTATTTCAATGCTTTTTAAGCCATTTTGGACATATTTTTACTTAAATTTCACTTTTTTTGTTCCTTTTATTCCTTCTTTTTTTCTTTTTCTTCTTTTTTTCATTCTCCCCTGCTTGCCCCCCCTCGTTTAAAAAAATTTTATCTACTAAAATTTTATCTTAATAGCATAGCAGATCTTACTAGCATAGCAAAGCATAATAGCATAATATTGCAGATAGCCGCGTGTCAAATTTTGTCAAAAAGGATGACCTTGTGGTTTAACCCCCAAATAGAAAAATCCTTAATATCTTAAATATCACTAATCGTCGATGGTTTAGTAATGTATGAGATCTACTTTATAAAAACTAAATTGGTTAGAACAATTTATGTAAATCAGATTTTAAACAAACTAAAAAATTTATATTTTTAGCCAACTCATTTGGAAGTAATTTGTGAAAGTCATATGCATAACGTCCCAGTTGGTAAGTTTTTTGTTTCTTCTTTATTTGCCAATTGGTGTATGTAATAATACATAGGTTGTCAACTAAGGTGAAAGAGGTAACAAAAATTACGGTCTTATGTGGAAGGGTCAAGAGTTTCTCCCAAAACCTTGCCAATTGGGGTCTTAGCAACGGCCTCCAGTCTATACCCAGTCTTAGAAACGTCCCCCTTTCCAAAAGCCCCATTTTTTCCCTTTCTTAAAGGCGGTTAGAAGTGATTTCAATTCAAACACATTTTTTTCCTCAGGTTTTCAAAATTGGTGGGGGGGTTAAGCTTTTCTTCCCCCCCACTTCTTAGTGGAGGGGAGGGTGTTGAAAAACCCCCATCTGATCTCAGAATTTGGGGGGGGGGGAGGTTAACCTCCCTCTCAACTCAACCACCCCCCCGTGCACATGTATGCTTTTTACCCAAGTAACCCAGCTCTGTGTGTCGTGCAAATTTCGAAACTTCTGTTTGTTATTTTTTGTTGAATTCATCACATAAAATTAGGTTAACGAACCACTAGTCTTAAATTTTTCTAATTTGATGAATTTTTTAGTAATTGTATAGTACCCTTCTTGATCTATATCAAAGTTCTACCCCTAAGACAGATGGGCGGACAGCCTTTGGGATTTTGGGGGAGGTCACCAGAAGAAATTTTCGGCCGTTGTGGCCGTCAAAAAATTATTTGAGGGATATCCCACAAAATCTATTTTTAGCGGTTTTTGGTACTACTGGGACCTTAATTTTTCGTAATTTTTTGTGGATCGTAAAATCTTCCCCAACCCATGTGCCTACTTATGCCAAGCTCAAGCCACTTGGCATTTCTCAAGATTTACCTTTTTCTGGGTGTCGCCATTAGTCAATGCCCCGGCGGGGTGAACCGTAACCCAATCCCCCTCCCTTTAAGGTAAAAGAGGTTAGCCACCTACAGTAAAACTCTCTTGTGACATTGTTAGGGATAGGTGAGCATCAATTGCAGTATTAAAGCTGCAACAATTTATTGACCGTCAAAGAAATCGCCATTGCATTTAAAGGCACACAAGAATCAAGTTTGAAATGAATATTACGTCCATTGGCGTTGGTTACGTTTTAAGAAATTTTATTCAGCGGGGTTTTTTGCAAGACAATTTGATGAACAAACACCAGCAAAATTTAATTTAAAAATAATTTAAATTTCGCTAAATGCATTATAAATTTTAGGCTCTGAAAAGCACTTTAAAGTCGTCATTGTATCAAAAAAATTTGAGAGTCTTCCATTAGTAAAGGTATTAATTTTAATTAAAAGGAAATTATCTATTGTTTCGTGGAAAAAACGTGCATCGTGAGAAAGGACATACCCATAGACAAACAAAGGGGTAGTAGGGTGGAGTCCACCCCACTAGCCTTAAATTTTGCACCCCCCCTAGAAAAAAAAACACGGGGGCCCCTTTCCCCCAAATTTTCGAATTTTTTACCCCTGACCCAACGCTAGATTTTAAAATCTGACCCCTCCCCTTTCGAGAAAATTTTAAGTACTTTTTTTATACTAAAGTTTTTTCCAAAAACAATGTGGTATTATCTTATAAAAAACTATTATTAAACCTTTAATGGTTTAACAGTATTTTGCTTTGGACAGTGGACCCTACCTGACCCCCCCCTCTAGGTTTCAAAATTTTCCACCCCGGGTCGAACCCCCCTAGAAAGCTATGGGGGTTCGACCCCCCCTAGATTTTGAAATGTCATTTACCCGGGGTGAACGCCCCCTAGCTTTAGTGATCGTGTTCATCTATGGATGTACCCATAGGTGGCCAGGGGGGTTTACTCCCCTCTCAAAAATCCTGATTATATTCGACACCCCTCCCTCTAAAATTTGGGGATACCCCGTACACCCCCCTAAAATTTTGGGGATCCAATACTAAAAACGCTAAAAATGGGGTATTTGAAATCTAAATCCGAGAGGCTGCCCACCTATAAACGTACCCATGTCAAGGGATTGTGGCTTCATAGGCGGGTAGTGGAATTATGCTCCTCAAACATCTTGAAATCATAGATAAACATTGTCACCAAAGCTGGAGGAGGGGGATGTTTACCCCAGGTAAATGCCATTTCAAAGTCTAGGGGGGTCGAACCCCTCTAGTTTTCTAGGGGGGTCGAACCCCCCTAGTTTTCTAGGAGGGGGATCGGCCGGGGTGGAAGATTTTGAAACCTAGAGGCGGAATCAGGTGGGGTCCAATGTCCGAAGCAAAATACTTTTAAACTAGTAAAGGTTTAATAATGTTTTTTTATAAGATAATACTACATTTTATTAAATAAAATGATATTCTGGTATAAAAAAGATGTAAAAACATGAATTTGTGTTAAAAATTTACGTTTTTGAAAGAAACTTTAGTATAAAAAAGTACTTATAATTTTCTCGAGGAAAGGGGGGGGGTCAGGTTTCAAAATCTAGGGGGGTCAGGGGTAAAAAATTCGAAAATTTGTGGGGAGGAAAGCCCTGGATTTTTTTCTAGGGGGCTCCCTGAATTTGGAGCCTGGGGTGGACCCCACCCTACCCCCCTTCTTCATCTATGCTTGAAACTGCCAAAACATCCCTGAAAATTTGGAGAAACCCTGCATACATGGGCATGGCGCACGGGAGAGGGTTAACCCCCTCCCAAATTCTGAGATGGGGTTTACATTTAACCCCACTCAAAAAGGGGGAGAAAAGGTTAATACCCCTCCCAATTTAAAAAAAATGAAAAAAATGTCTTTAAAATGAATTCTAACTGCCTCAAAACTTAAGTTTTGAGGTCAAAATGAGTATTTTAAACAATGAAAGCTCAGAAATGCAATAAAAAGGATTTTTTGACATAAATTTAGCGTTTTTTTACATTTTTATCATGGAAAATGAAAAAACGATATGAATAAAATGCACTCCAGAAAAAAAAAACGATATGGGTAAAATGCATTTCTCGGATTTTAGCACCCCCCCCCCCTCCATACATGAGCAAGTTGGTCCGGAATTGGGGGGGTTAAACCCTAAATTAGGGAGGGAGGTTAAAATCAGAGTTGATCATGCAAATATCAATGCAATTAAGATCATGCAAAATACCCATATCGTTTTTTGATTTTCAAGAAAAAGTAGGTAAAAACGCTAATTTTAGGTCAAAAAGTCCTTTTAATGCATTTTTGCGCTTTTTATTGCTTAAAACAATAATTTCGACATCAAAACTTAAGTTTAGAGGCAGTTAGAAGTCATTTTAAAGACATTTTTCTTTTTCGTTTTTTTTTTGTAAAATTGGGGAGGGGTTTAACATTTTCTCCTCCCCCCCCCACTTCTGAGCGGGGGGGGGTTAAACCCCTCTTCCCAGAATTTGGAGGGGGGTTAACCCCCCGTGCCCATGTATACCCTCCTCCCCCGCTAAATCCAGGTTTAACCCCACCCACTCCAGACCAATTTACCCGTCGTCTATTGTAATGGTACCCCCGGGTCTGTAATTTAGGAGGTCCCAGCATTAAAAGCGCCAAACATAGCTAATATTTTGGATATACTCCAAAAAAATTTTTGGACACCCCCTTTCAAAATTTGGGCTGCCGGGTATATTCCTCCCAAAAAATCCCGGTGCCATCCCAGTCCCACCTATGGGTGCTCCTATCGTGTTGTGGCAGAAACATTCTTTTGTATTAGGCGTTTTCAAAGGCTTAATAATCAGGACACTTAGCCAACTGCATAACAATTTCCATTTTTTTTACAAATTATAGTTTTTTGACAAAACTTACTGTCAGTCAAACGCTACACTACCTAAAATTTAACTAATTTATGACTCATTTTATTTTCGTGGTGACCCATCCCAATTTTTGGTTTGAATAAATGGTTCAAGATGTATTTTCAGAGGCATAGCTTAGTACATGATGCACTGAAAGAAGAATTGAATGGCCCAGTTCATGCTCTGTCAATAGTTGCCAAAACTGCTGAACAATGGTTGAACTCTAACCAGACTGTTTCAAAATCACCGAACTGTTTAGGCGGTCTTAAGCATGAAAAAACTGTTTCCACTTAGACTGCTTGAATAAAGTTAATTATTTTCTTGTAATATAGTGTAATTAAAACAACATTAGAAATAAAACTTTATTTTACTACTCCGAATCGTTTAAACAAAATAACCAATAATACAGCCAACAATTAATGGGGAGCATTTTTTCTAAAAAAAATGCAGTACCAAAATCAAAAAAATATCATACTGCAAATTAAAACTACAAAAACTAAAGTTATTAAATTAATCATGTGCACTAGCAAATAATTTATGTCGAAGTCAAAATGTCGTTACAGTGAATATGAATAGTGTTAAAACCCTCCGCTTTTCAGCTAGAATAGAAAATAAAAATCGGTATTCTGTTTAGCATTTAATCAATGTTGTTCAATCAAGCAATAAAAAGTTGGGGGAAAACAAGACTAAAATACATGAAAAAACTCAAAGTGAAAATGCAGTAAAAACAGTAAACCATGTTTTTGTGTTGACTTTGTAAAATGACTCTTAAAAAATGCGCTTCTCGTGAACTGAGTGTTTGTTTAATTAGATTATTATTATAATACCTATCATTTAGTTTGGGCAAAAATTAAAATGCAGATTTGAAAAAACTAATCTCTAAAATTGTTAAGAAAACATGTCTGCGTGTTTGATGTATGTTGGGAAGGAAGAGTTTCTGTCTGTTTCTGCCTGACCCCATGTGTTTTAAAAGAGTCAACCTTCTACCTTGCGTTACCAATTTCAAATTTAAAAAGGTCCGGTTTTTGAACAAAATGGTTTTAAGTTTTGTACGACTAAAGTTGAATTCCATAAACTTTGTTATACAAGTTAATAAAAGCATAATGGTTTTTTTATTGAAAAATGTAGGCCGAAAAATATACTTATATTTTGGCTAGGAAGACAGAAGGGTATCTGGGGTGGTATGCTGAAGGTTTAATCATAGATGTTTTTGGGGGGGGGACAGAGGGGTGCACCCCCCCCCCTAGAGCCAAAATTTTGGACCCCCCCCTGGAAAAAATCCAGGGGCCCCCCCCCCAAGCTCGAGAGCGGTCCGACCTACCCCCCCCCTGGAAGGCTGGACCCCCCTCCCGACCAATTTGGAAGTATATTTTTTTATTTACCGTCAAAAACACAGGTTTTTAGTTAAAAACAGTGTTTAAATACATTTTTTAGTCCTAAATAGGCTGTTTTAATACATAAAATTCAATATTAGACTAAAAACACTTAAATTATTGAGTTTAAAAAATTTTGCTGAAAAAATTGGACCCCCCTGACCCCCCCTAAATTTGAAAGCTCGCTTAATCCTGGGGGTCGACCCCCCTGAAAAGCCAAGGGGGTTCGGACCCCCCTGGACCCCCCCCCTAAAAAATTTTGGCCTTCCACCCGGGGGTGGACCCCCCTCCTAGCGGACCCGACCAAAAACATCTATGGGTTTAATCCGACTTAAAGTTAATCTGAGATTAGCGATTGTCGACACACAGTAAACATACTAACAGTATTGATTAAAAATCTAGGTTAAGAAATTTAATAGACTTAATCTCAGATTAAATCGTCATCAATCTAAGATGAGTGGAAAAAACCCGCAAATTTTTAATCCACCTCCAGAGGTGGTTTAAGAATTTGCATAAATAACAATTTAAAGTAAAGTAAAGTAAATTTATTGTTGCAAAGGTTACTGTTATGTAACATACTTACATTACAACAAAAATTATATAAAAATGTTACATCATTACAATTATTTATACATCAGTAAGTGATAAAAACAAACAAAACAACGAGAATCACGACAATAATAGCATTAGAACAATTACGACTGGACTGGGTATTAAAATTAGCATGGCAAAAACTATTCAGAAATTATTTAATTTATAAAACTAGATATTTTAAGATGAAAAATCTTAAGAGACTGTGATGAAACTATTTCTTCTGTAGAGTATATGTAACTGAACGAGTAGAGCGACATTA
>JASAMX010005905.1:0-20091 GCA_030248175.1 Microlaimidae sp. YZB2_3
TCTAAAAGCAGTCTTTGTGATGCACCTGGTTAATTCCAGACTGTTTATTTTTGCAGTAGTTAACTGCATCTGGAGTAATCCAGTATGTTTATTAAAAGTGTTTTTTTATTATGTTTTATGATTAAAGCAGTCCTTGTGCTGCACCTGGTTAATTCCAGGCTGTTTATTTTTGCAGTAGTTAACTGCATCTGAAGTAATCCGGAATGTTTATTAAAAGTGTTTTTTTATTATGTTTTATCTGAAAAGCAGTCTTTGTGATGCACCTGGTTAATTCCAGACTGTTTATTTTTGCAGTAGTTAACTGCATCTGGAGTAATCCAGTATGTTTATTAATCCAGTATGTTTATTGTGTACATCCCATATTGTACACAAAACCTATGATAAAGTGACTATGTCGTATTGTGTTTTTTTGCAATATGTTGTATGGTATGTATTTTAGTGATACTATTGATATTATAACTGTGTTATACTTGCTATTATCTACTTTTATTGTTTGTGAATAAACCTTTAAAATAAAAAAAGAAGTATGTTCATTAAAATTGTTTTGTTACTATGTTTTATCTGTTTAGCAGTCTTTGTGCTGTACCTGGTTAATTCCAGGATGTTTATTTTTTGCAGTGGTTAACTGCATCTGGAGTAATCTAGATTGTTAAATAAATTTGGTTGTTTATTATAGTTTTATATGTTTAGCAGTCTATGTACTGCACCTGGTTAACCCAAGAAATTTTTGCTTGCGCAGTCTTTGTGCTGCACCTGGGGCGTATTTCATAAAGATTTTTGTAATTGTAAATTAATAAACGCATTTAATTTCTTATTTTATTAATTAAAAAATACATATGTAACTCTAGAGTTTACAGATAATTTACAGACATGTAATTTTTTTAATTCTAAAGGCATTTTTATTAATATTCTTTTTAATTAAAAATACAAAAGAAAAATAAATATGCGTTTATTAATTTACAGCTATAAATTGATTACAAGCAATTTTTATGAAATAGGCCCCTGGTTAATTTCAGTATGTTTTTGCTTGCAATATGTAACTGCATCTGATGTAATCCAGAATGTCTCTTTTTTATAATTTAAAATGTTTACCATAGTGTTAAATTACATAAATAGGTGTAAAGCTTGGTAATGTATAAGGTTTTTATTGAATTACTAATTAAAAATTGTTTGTTACATAGTATTTAATTGTGTATATCTTTTTATGCAAAATGTTGTTAGATAACTGAGTGATAATCCGTGTATTTAACTAATGAGGGCAGCACGGAGGCGTCTTAAAATCATGCCCGAAACGCCATAGTTTTTAGGTATATTATGTAATAGTTTTTATTTATGTTAGTTTTATAGTAGTGTTTTGTTAAAAATTGTAATTGTCTTATCATTATTGCATATAAGTTTTGCACTACTTCTTCTATGCCTTGTTTGTCATATAATTTTATATTTTTTTATATAGTAAATTAAGTTTGTTCTATAAATAATCACCTCATCTGAGCATTTTAATAGACAGGAAATGCATAAAAGCTAGTAAAGGTTACAGTACTGAAATTTTTATCTACCTATAAAAACACTAAACATAAAAGAAAACCACTAAAACAGAAACCACAGAAATAGACCACCAAAAATGATTAAGACCAACGGTCAATCTATATTGTCAGTAGTATTCCGGACTCCACTGACAAAACAGCCCACACATCCAGCCTTAATCATAATTATTAAATTTACTGTGAAAAAAATCAAATTATATAAGTCTTGTCTTGTAAACGACTGGCGTTAAAATTAGCTTAACATCATCTAAGATATCATCTTCCATATCTGTTTTAATTTCATTGTGTAAACAGATTCATAATGGGCGCAAAGGGCCAGCATGAGAGGTATAATAGGGTATCCAAACATTGAAGGGGGTTTCATGAGGAAATCAAAAGCTGAGCATTATCGAGGCCTTTTGCTAAAAAAAACGTTTTTTTTTTATTTCGATTGCTGTATGAAAATATTAATTTGTAATGACCGAACGTTTTCTTAACGGGTGTTTTCCACAATAAACAGTCTTGCACAAAATAAAAAGACTTCAAAGAATATTTTAAAGAAAACTTAGTCAAACAGTAAAAATAATAATTTCCAATGTTGAGACTTTTGTCCACGCCAAAAAGGTTTAATATATGTGTTTTTTGTCACAATTCTAAAGAAAAACTTTACCAAGCCAAAAAAGCGAAAAATGGTTTATTTTTTTTTTCTAAATCAAAAACTCATACTTTTTTGAGAAACACCCTTTTACTTTAAACTATAAGTTTAGTTTGTGAATTATAATCAAGGGACCGACCGCAGGTGCGTTAAATTTGAAAATCACGCAATCTTTTCTTTCACCACAAAAAATTTCAAAATTTTTCAGGCTTTTAACCTGAATGCCATGGGAACACCATATTTGTTTGTGTCATATAAGATATTTTTGTGCTACGGTAGTGGTGGGTGTGACCGTGTTAAAATCAAGCGTTTATGTAATTTAAAAACGACTTTGCGTAATGAAATGCGCAGCCCCTGAGTGGTTTGTTTACAACCGATTAGACAAATAGAATTTATTATGGATTTTACGTTACAATAACAAACCGCTTTGCGGCGAACATGTTAGTAAAATTTTGCATTAAGTACCAGTAATATTAAAATGAAAATTTTAAGGCTTTAGCCTGAAAGACAAGTTTTTATGTGGGTTAGTTTTACCCGAAGACACTAATAAAAGAAAACAAACAAAAAAACGGTAAATGTTACACGATAAATTATTGATTAGGTTTTTTATGTGACTAGTGATATAGGACTTAAATTTTAGCGGATGTAAAAAGAGTTTAAAAGAAATTTGCAATTTTTTGAACAATCTTGAAATTAACACGGTTGAATTTTTACTAAGGAAGGGCTTTGATGACCACTTCCAGAAGGGTTTGCTAAACCTCCTAACTCAGAGTTTTTAGTTACTTAATTTAATTTAATTTACGTGTAATTTTCTAAATAAAAGATACCTTTACCAACTGGTTACCTCGATGCCATTCCGCCATGTAGTTAGATCGGGACCGCAAAAAAAATTCGTCCTAACTCATGAAAAACAACTCAGTCAGCCACTGAGTTATTTTTCCTTAATAACACTTCCTACCTAAGTTGGCCGAGACCAACTGCAGACTGCCGGCATCTCAAGTTTGATCATTATAAAAATATAGGTTAAGTATAACTAAATACCTGCGCTGGGTCTGCCGACTTTTGGTGGGTTCCAATCCCAAGGTGGTAGATACAACAATTCAGTAATAGTAAGCGCCAAACAACAATAAGGAATCCACTGGGCCCACACACCGTGAGGAGCAATTAGACTCCTTGAAATGGTTAAATTTGGCACGCGCGGCGACCGGCGCGACTAATGTAGATTTGTATACTACAGATTTATTATAATTTGAATAAAATGAAACGCAATTGAAAAGCGGAGGGAATGGCAATATTTGATTACCAATTTTACGTATTTATTTTATTGAACCTAAGCTACCACGCGCTCTCCACCACACTAATATAAAAATTACGTTATTATTTTAGTAAACGTGCGCTTTCATAATAATATTAATACTTCTTGAGGTATATCTAATGTGGGAGAAATTTGGAAAAAACTAAAATTTTGCTTCTTTAATTTTTTTCCGAGTTTTTTAAAAATTTTTTTTAGAAATTAAAATACTTTAGTCAAAAAATATTATTTTTTAGTTTATTTTCCAAAAAAACTAATTTAAGTTTCATGAATAATAATCAAAAAATACTACATTAACATTGGTTGTTCATTTAAACTCTTCAAGAAAATTTTTTTACTTTCCATAAGGATTTTGAAAGAAACGCACGTAAACTCTGTTAAAGTACTTCTATTTTTGTTTTATATTTTTATAGAAAAATAACAATTTGTAATATTTCAGACATAATTAAAATAGGTTTAAATAATTTGTTTCTACAGAAAGAATTTACACTAGTCCTGAGGTGGACATTTTTGGACTAAAAGAATTAAGCATCTGGTTTGTGCAGTTGATTACTAAATAAAAATTTGGTACCATTACAAAAATGATTTACTTATACAATCAACTAATTGCACAAAAAAACTTTAGTTTTCGTATAATCTGACGCAATAACAATGGAAAAATCATACTTACAACGATCTTTGACAAGCGCAAAATCGTCTTTTTCTATAATACAATGTTATATTACGTGTTAAAATATAAATTTTAAAAAGTGGCAATTTCGCGTTTGTCAATGTTGTGAATATATTTTTTTTTAATTTGTATTGCATCAGAATTTAGGAAACTACGACTTTGATGTCAATTTAGTTATCGTATAAACAAATTATTTTTATAATGGCGCAATTTTTTTATTCAGTGGGTAAATGCACAAACCAGATATTTATTTCCTATAGTCCAAGTGTATCCACCTCGTACTAGTCCACATCGTTTTTGTCTAAAAATATGCCCGGGGGAAAATCGCCTGTTTTTCTTGCTCTATTTTTAGAGAATTTTTCCCAAAGATATACTTCCTTATTTTGGAGAATAAATATAAAAAGTGAGTACCCAAAACATTTGAGCAAAAGTATATTTTTGTAGATCCCAAAAACACTCCTTTACTATAAACGAGCTTTACTTTAAATGCGCGGGGAGTTGGACTGCTGGGAGTGCCAAAATTGAAAATCGCAAAATCTGAATTTTATTTTCTTTAACATTTGATTAAAAAGATTTTCTTCACATTTAAAAAATCTTAAGAAAAACGGAAAACTATCGAAATTCTTATTTTTAAATATTTCTATTATATTTAATATATATCGAAACTCTAAGGTGCCTGGTTTTAAAACTCTAAGGTAGGGAGTCAAACCTTATGTCTTCAATTTTGATGATTTTTTTAAAACCTTATTCTTCCCACCAATAGCCAACAAAATATCTCCAGTGGTTTAAGAGATATGACCCTCCAAAAATGCGTTGTGTTTTAATGATTCTGAATACTTGAGAGAATGTTCAATGAATATTAAAATTTAAGTTTAAAATGATTCATTTAAAGAAAGCGGTTACTTCCTACTTTCTTTTTATGCTTTGATTGTTAAAATTTTGCAGTAGTTAATGCGATATTGCCATTTTATTCGCCGACAACACGAAGTGTGGGAAGTTATTTGTCGCGGCAAATTAAAGCAAGTTTAAAAATTGTGAGCGAGTAGCGTGGTCGAATCGGTAGGGTTTCGAATTCAGATAAATTTTCAATTTGTTCCAGTACCGGTTAATCCAGTTTGGTTTTGTTCCCCAATTAAACATTAAAATTATAAAATTTTAGTTTCGGTTTCTTTCAAAAAAATGTCTGTTTTGATATTTTTTATCTAAAAAATAATAACTTTTTAGCATTTTCACAATTTTTTTATTTTTTACTTAACCCGTTACATTTTTTTATCAATAACTCAAGATATATTTTTGGAATTAATACACAATCAAATATGATTTTAACATCTACTCTAAGCTCTAAGACAAGCGCATGTTTAAAAATAATAAAATTTGTTCACTGTTTTTAATGTTATAGTGATGAAAATAGAATGTGTTAAAACTTTTTGTTTTTCAAGTGATAATATTTTTCGTTTCTATATCTTTCAGAAATGATATGTATAAAAAAGTTGTCGCGAATGCTTTATTCAATTATTTTAGTAAGATAATAATAAAAATGATGCATAATGGACTGATTTCTGCTCATAGGATAATTTTTGATCTGAAATGTTCAGCCGAAAATAGGAATTAAATTTGCCTAATAACTTATAAATATTTGCGGAAACTTATAAATAAGTTTCAACAAATGCTGCAGCAATCTTAACAATCCATTTATCAAATAAAAGTAAAAAGTTCTGTGTTCTTTAAGTGTATCATTTGTAATTTAAATTTTTATACTCATTAAACAATCTTTCAAGAACAAGATCACCAAAAAAAATATTTTTAAAGGGTCAAATCTCCTGAACCACTAAACATATTTTGAAGAAAAAATTTTGTGTACAATTAGAGGTAGCAATAAGGTTTTCGAAAAATCCTCAAAGTTGAAGACAAAAAGGTTTACTCTGAATCGCACTTTCACGCCAAAAATGAATATAAATGTAAAGTAAGTTGTTTCATAACTTTTAAAATAATAGAATTTTAATATTAGTTTACTAATATTATTAAAGCTAAAAGAAGTGATTATTTAATTTATCAATTGTACGCCAGCTACGTTCGTACCCCACCCTTTCTTACTAACCAAGCTTAAAATAAAAAGGTATTTTCAGTCATCAAGAGAGTACGGATTTAGAAAAAAATGTTCTAGTGATGTTCTCATGCATTCCTTAATAAGTAATCAAACAATCATGAGAATCTAAAAGAATCATTAATGAACAAGGCTATGTTTACAACTTTAACTGATAGTCAAGATTCCAAGCTACGCACTAAAAATATCAGGTTACGCTACACACTAAAAATAAAAAAACTATCAAAACCATGCATTATTAAAACTATTTAAACCCTCTAAGATTTTCGTGACCAGTTTGTATACTTTAAAAGTTTTATCACAGTTATCAATCCTTTGTGAAACGACAAAAATATAATTTAGTTGGTTGCAGCATAGGTTTGGCAAGACAATAATACAAGCCTAATCAATTATGTAAATTAATGATTTATGTCAAAAATTTGCATATTATTTGGACTAGACTAGTTAGTTAGCTAGTCCAGGAAAATTATCTAGTCTAGTATAGTCCGGCGAAAATCAAAATTATCTATTCTTAGTCTAGTACTAATTTGCTTATCTAGCCTAGTACTAGTTAACACTAACTAGTCCTAGTACTACTTTTATCACTACTTTAGCCCTTGAAAAACTTGCATTTAGGTTCCACATTAAGTAATTTGATAAGCATTCATTAAAATAAGGTTATAATCTTTTTATTAATCCGCTTTAGTGAAAAATTTTGAATGTTTTTGTGGTTAAATAGTCAATTCAGTACTGCAAATATCGAAGTCCGCTAGATTTTGTTAGCTTCTAGTGTAATAAACTGATCCAAATTAGACTTAAAAATAAGCATTCCTTGGAAGACAAGAAACACTTCCTAAATTACAACCCTCCTCCTAGGGTCAACGTTTTAAAAACTCAGGGGTCCGACCGCGACCCCTCCTACATCCTCAGTAATGCATTATTGTTGGAATTAATTTTTGAAAGCATTTTTTTATTTATATAGTCATGGATGACGCAGGAGCGCCATGGGTCGATTTAGCTCCGCTGCGCCGCACCAACTGTTATAAGATAAATAATAATGTTGATTATTAAAATTCAAAACCTTCTTTTTCTTCTTCTTATTATTACTAATATTTTTATTCCAAGGCTTAATTCTTGAAATCAATATTCCTTCTTCGTTACTGATTAATCAAAAATAAACATGGGCTCAATGGAATGAAGAAGAAATAAATCAACTTTCTTATGAAACACTTTTTCATTTAGGTTCTTGTGATCGATTTACTGATTAAAATAAAAAAATAGCAAATAAAAACTGCCACAAGCACAATAACAGCTTTTTGGCAACAATAAGGATTTTACAGAAAACGGTCAGTCCCTCGTAGAAACTGCACCAGAACAGCAGAAGAGCGTGCTCGCTTTCTAATTGATGGCAGGAACCGCACCAGTTCCCAGCGTTGAATTACTGATGAAAAAACTAGTTTAAAAAACAACAACAAATAATTGCAATCATTTATGGAGTGGAAATGTCACGCGGTGGTTTAGCCCCACAGCACCGCGTCAACTATAATTACAAAACGTTGCGAAAATTTTATAATTCATGTTCATTTTCTTCTACTTATTACTATTATTCTAACGCTCATATCTTAAAATCGATATTCCTTCACCGTGTGTGTACACGGCGATTTAGCCTCGTGCCACTAATGCCAGTGCCAGGCGCAGTGCTCAGAAAAATGAAGTTTTTATCTATAACAATTCCTAGGTCCCGCACAGAATTACATTGAGAAATTTGCAAATTATTTAAATTATATATTTTACAGGGATTTTCATAACCTAAACAAAGCACGTTACACTTTTGGAAAGCAATAGTTAACTGCCACGTGTCAGCCCAACCACAGAAATGTTGCAAAGATTTTTCAAACCTTTCATTTGTATCATTTTTATCAAAACTTGAGTAGAACTTTGCGTCGTCCGCAAGCATCTTGATTTTGGTTTCAGGCCCTAAACATTCTGGAAGATCATTTATGTATAGTAAGAAAAAAAGAGGACCCAAAACGCTACCTTGAGGAACACCGCTTGTGAACATCGCAGATTTAGACGAAAAATTGTTAATTATAACTTTTTGTTTTCGATTAGCTAAAAATTCTTTAAACCATGCCAAAAATTTGTAATCAAAACCGTAGGACTTTAATTTTAGCAATAGTTTAGAGTGACTCACTGTGTCAAAGGCCTTCGCGAAGTCAACGTAAACTATATCAACACAATTTTTTTCATCAAGTGCATTAATCCAATCACGAGACTTAGCAAAAGCTGTAAGCCAACAGAGCGTCCTTTTAAAAATCCTAATTAGTCTTTTGAAATTATTTTTTTATCTTTTAAATATTTAATATAAGTTTTATATATTATATGCTCCATAGTTTTTTTAAGAAGTGCTCCCACTGGAAAAACACATTGTAAAGCCCTTTGTCCTTTTCTACTCTACAAGAAAATTTAAGTTGGCTACCATTATCTAATGTAAAAGCGCTTAAAAAATAATCTTGGAATATTTGACATTTTTCATTATCGTTGATTGTAATTGATCCATCTGATAGTTTAATTGGCCCAATAGAAAAAGTTTTAGTGCGAAGTTTTTCATTAGCATATTTGTAAAATGTTTTACGATTTTTACTATCTATAGCATTTTTTTCGCGCTGTTTATAATAATTTCTTAGCTCTTCTTTATACTTTTGAGCACATTTTTTATAAAGGTATTTTGATTGCTCGCACGTTTTTCCTTTTTTATACAAGACTCGTTTTTTCTTCAAAAGTAGTCTAATATGCCCTGGATATTTAAAACCTTTTTGTGGAATAACCTTTTCAGGAACATACTGGTCTATACAATAATAATTTACATTGCAAAATACATCGCAATAATCACTAACGGTTTTGCAAGAACTAAACATATTTTCCTATATCACAGTTTTAAGGTAATTATTAATTTTGGTATAATCAGCATTTTTAAAGTCTTTAACAATTATATGTTTCTGTAAGCTTAAATTTGAATAAAAATCAATGCTAAAAACAAGCCCAATATAGTCGCACGAAAAGGACAAAGATTCAGTTTAGACAAATCAAAAATTATATTTTTTTGGGAGGCTATAATTAGACCTAATACATTTCCTTTTTCATGAGTTGGAAATGAAACCATTTGAATTAAACCGCTATCAATAACAGTATCTAAAAATTGTTACTTACATAATTAGACAGTAAAATTTGTGGGGTTGTCCACACTTTATATGGCAGGTTATAATCCCCTACAAACACACAAGGAACTGATGATAAAAACTATATCAACACACTTTTTTTCATCAAGTGCATTAATCCAATCACGAGACTTAGCAAAAGCTGTAAGCCAACAGAGCGTCCTTTTAAAAATCCAAATTGGTCTTTTGAAATTATTTTTTGATCTTTTAAATATTTAATAGAAGTTTCATATATTATATGCTCCATAGTTTTTTTAAGAAGTGCTCCCACTGGAAATAACACATTGTAAAGCCCTTTGTCTTTTTCTACTCTACAAGAAAATTTAGGTTGGCTACCATTATCTAATGTAAAAGCGCTTAAAAAATAATCTTGGAATATTTAACATTTTTCATTATCGTTGATTGTAATTGATCCGTCTGATAGTTTAATTGGCCCAATAGAAAAAGTTTTAGTTCGAAGTTTTTCACTAGCATATTTGTAAAATGTTTTACGATTTTTACTATCTATAGTATTTTTTTCGCGCTGTTTATAATAATTTCTTAGCTCTTCTTCTCTCTTAACCTTGTTTGCACTTTTTTCACAAAAACATTTGTATATTTTACAAAAACGTGACTTTCTAATGGGACAAGAAACTTGTTTGTAAATTTTACAAACTATTCTGGAAAAATTGAAAAAAATTGTCTGCAGAGGGAATCGAACCTTAGACCTTTGCATTCAAGTCCCAGACTCTAACCACTAGGCCAAACCGACAACAGGAATATATGAAAAAAAAGGCTTTATAAACAAAAGTGTTTTTCGTAAAAGTTTACAAACAACATTGTAATTTTTACCAACACTGATTTATTTGTACATGACTTTTCGCAAACAAAATTAAGAGAGTTTATACTTTTGAGCACATTTTTTATAAAGGTATTTTGATTGCTCGAACGTTTTTCCTTTTTTATACAAGACTCGTTTTTTCTTCAAAAGTAGTCTAATATGCCCTGGATATTTAAAACCTTTTTGTGGAATAACCTTTTCAGGAACATACTGGTCTATACAATAATTATTTATATTGCAAAATACATTGTAATAATCACTAACGGTTTTGCAAGAACTAAACATATTTTCCTATATCACAGTTTTAAGGTAATTATTAATTTTGGTATAATCACCATTTTTAAAGTCTTTAACAATTATATGTTTCTGTAAGCTTAAATGTGAATAAAAATCAATGCTAAAAACAAACCCAATATAGTCGCACGAAAAGGACAAAGATTCAGTTTCAGACAAATCAAAAATTAAATTTTATTGGGAGGCTATAATTAGACCTAATACATTTCCTTTTTCATGAGTTGGAAATGAAATTATATATGGCAGGTTATAATCCCTCACAAACACACAAGGAACTGATGATAATAACAGGTATTTATTTAATTCAATTAGTAGATCAATAGTTTTATTTTCAAATTCAGCGGTTAAATATACGGGGGTGCGATATTGAACTGTAAATCTTAATTTTTTTAGTTTTTTCCAAAAATATCAGTTTATAAACATTTGAGAAATTTGTTGGGAATAGTTACTGAAACAAATTTAAGTGTTTTTTTTATCATTATTACGACCCCACTATATCCATCTCTCCTATCTCGTCTAATCACACTATACAGTTGATTACAAGACAGCATATAATTAGAAACGGAAGACTCTAGCCAGGTTTCAACCACTGCAACAATATCATATTTTTGAGTTACCATAATTTGTCAAATTTGTTTTTTAAGCTACGGACATTATAGTATACGACTTTAAGACCTGTGCCGCGTTCCTATAGTTGAAACCCTGGTCTGCTGTTTGTGGGAAAAATTGGCGGCCCTTGGCTGCGGAGTCCAGTACGAGAGATTTCCTAAGAAGCCGATTGCTTCCTTTTTATTAGGCTGCTGTCGGGGTTGTTCCCTCTGGTAAAAGAAGCACAAACTTTACAAGTGTCTGGCGAGATTCCATTTTTCCTGATATAATGACTTCGGCCATGAAGACGAGTTCTTTTTTTCACTTAAACGACAAAGCTCCCCAATTTTCTGGCGTCTTTAAAGGTGTTAAAAGAGCGTATGAAAACGCCAGAAAAACGTTCGTTGGTTTTCAAAACTTTGGCAGCTTTCAGAATTTCAATTTTTTGCGCCTTTCTTTCAAACCGAAGTTTACTTTAAGTTTATTACTGTGTAACTTTTGATTGCATTTTTTTAAAAAAATTTTTTATAAACTACTTTAATGTACTAGGGCTACAACACTCCCTCCAATTTTTTTTCTTTTTTTATTATTAAAAAACAACAACAAATAATTGCAATTATTTATGAGGTGGAAATGTCACGCGGTGGTTTAGCCCCACAGCACCGCGTCAACTATAATTACAAAACGTTGCGAAAATTTTATAATTCATGTTCATTTTCTTCTACTTATTACTATTATTCTAACGCTCATATCTTAAAATCGATATTCCTTCACCGTGTACATGCCGATTTAGCCTCGCGGTACCGCGCCAACTATAACCAGAGGATGTGGCCATAATTTGAAATTAAGATTTTTTATGTGGCCATTCTTCTTTTTTATTTATTTTCTATTTAAAAAGAATAATTGTCATCATCGATAGCGCAGGAGCACCCACTGCGATTTAACCTTACGGTGCCTTGTCAATTATAAATGGGCACCAAGTAATTTTTATAATTCATGTCCATCTTCATCTTCTTCTTATTATTATTTCTATTTTGAAAAATAAAATTTTAATCATCATTAGCGCAGCGGTGCCGCACTGAAATTTATTTTAGCCCATGACACCGCGAAAACTATATAATTAAATAACGTGGATAAATTTTGTAATTCATGTTCATCATCTTCTTCTTATAATTATTTTTATTTCAAAAAATATAATTGCAATCATTGGTGGTGCGGGAGTGCCACACAGTGATTTAAGCTCACTCTACCGCGCAAAATAAAGTTAAAAAACGTGGGTAAATTTTGTAATTAAGGTTTTTTGTTCTTCTTCTTCTTATTTTTTATTTCAAAACATATAATTGAATTTTCGGTGGAACTAGAGCGCCACTACTCCACGCTAACTACAATTAAATAACGTGGGTAAATTTTGTATTTTAAATTTATCTTCCTATTCTTATTATTTTTCATTTTTATTATAAATGAATTATTGGTGACATGTAAGCACCACATAGAGATAAAGCCCCAATGCACCAGAACGTTTGTAAATTTAGTATTATGTTTTTCGGCTCCTTATTATTAATATTTTTTTTTCAAACGCTTATATCTTAAAAACAATATTCTTCCCTTGTTACTGATTGCTCAGAAAATTCCGCAATAATTTTTTTAGAGGCCACTTTTTATTAATAAATGATCCGTGTTCTATTGGTATAATAAAACTGTTAAAAAAGTATATATCTTCAACTGAATGATTTGTCATTGCGCAGCTAAAACTATAGTTTATTAGGCTATTTTTTTAAATTTGATTCAAAAAAGGGGGTAAAATAGCCTTGAAAAATGTTTTAAGAATAGAGGAGGAAAAAAGAACGATATTTTTTCAGGTGTATGTTTAGACAGAAAAGATGTGGAATATTCCTGAGATGGAAATTTTGCGGAGCGTAGAAAATTTTCAATTGGTTTGGGCAACTAGACAAAAATTTCTACCATATGGTAATGATTTGTGTATACGTTGAACTAATTACATTTTTTAGCACTATTGCATTTTTTTTTAATCTTATAAAATTTCAATTAAAAAACAATACTCACAGCAATCTTTAACAAGCGCAAAATCGCCACTTTTTTCAAATTTATAGTTGTTTTTTACACATACAAATATAATCTTCTAACTAAAAAAAGCGCGATTTAGCGCTTCTCAAAGATTGCTGTGGGTTTTCAATTGACATTTTATAAAACTAAAAAACGGAACAGTTTAACTAGCTTTAGCAACAGTTTAGCTATTTTAACGTTCAATTTAGTGGGCAGCTGCCCGAACCAAATGCAAATTTCCTATGGTCCGCATAATGTTCATCTCAGACTAGTCCACATTTTTTGTCTAAACCTATGCCCAGGGAAAAATCGCCCTGTTTCCTGCTCTATTCTTAGAAAGTTTTTAAAGCTAGTTATTTATTTATTTATTAGTTTACATACAGTTATTAAACAAACAAATAATATACATCAAGATATAAATATAAAAAAATGAATAACATACATAATAACAATAAAACAGGTGCACAGGTAATGCAAAAAATATTGCTAATGTACAGCATAAGCATAGCAGGTGTTTTTTTTTTGAGGAAAGGGGTAGGCAGTCAAAAGGGTCAAATCAAAAAACTGTACACAATAAAAATACTAGAAAACTATATTTGATCAACAGCATTATTTTTGCCAGAATTTTAATCACCAAAAATTTTTCACTGTGAAGTTTTCTTTCAGTATTTAAACTTTAAAATTTTAATCAAATTTTATACGTTATAAAGGTACTAAAATATTTTTTGCAATTTTGCGGCAAGTTTTTCCAAAACTTTATTTATTAAGTATGCCAAAAACTCCGATTTTCCTTTTAATTTTGATAAAAATAAGTAAAAAAAAACACAACCAAATTTTTTTACCAAATAATATGGTATTTCAAAACTTTGTTTCTCAAAACATTAATTATCTAACAACTAAAAAGATGTACTAACAACAATAACTATAGCTGAGCAAAACAAAACTTAAATTTTTTTGTTAAATTTTATCTTGGAGCCTTCACAATTTTAATCTTATTAACCCACTAGCCTTGAAAAATACTCTAAAATAGAGTACTCTACACTTCCTTCACTTCATGATTTTTGCGAAAAAATCACGGTTTTTTGTACAGGAAACGCAATACTTCGACAAATGCTGCACCATTCTTAACGATCAAAGTATCAAATTATAGTAGAAAGTAGCCGTTTTTTGAGTGCATAATTTGTAACGTAAATTATAATACCCACTAACGTAAATTGTCTTGTACAAAATTGTCAAAAAATGCCATTTTTGGGGGTCATAACTGCTGACTCACTGCAGATATTGTGTTGAAAAAAATTTTGTGGGCTGTTGGGAGCAGGGGTAAGGTTTTCACAAAAAATTATTAAAATCGAAGACAAAAAGTTTCAATCCGCACCGCACCTTTAAATGATACTTTTTTTAATATAATATTATTTTCTTAATTTACGCAAATTATAATAAAAGCATGCCTTAATATAATAATGGAACAACTTCAGTTACTTTTATGTAAATTCAGCTGAAAAACTTTTATTTTAAGAATAATAAGCTACTAAATAGTTCAGATATTAATTCTTTATATTCAAATTTTCAAAACACTTTGAATGATTGTATTAATAAGTTTATTCGTTTAAAAACTAAAAAAAGTGTTAGAAAATCTATTCTCCATCAAAAATAATGCGATTATTCTCACATAAAACACGATTTTATATAAAAAAAAATTTTGTGTTAAATATAAAGCTGCCTGGAAAGAATGCAATAAAAATTACAAATCCGAACTTAAAAAATTTTTCATTTTGAGCGCAAAAACAAAGCTGTAACCATAAAATATTAATGCTTTTTATAGTTTTGTAAATTCCAAGTTAAAGTCAAAAAAAAATTATTGGGCCTAATTTGGAGATGTGTCATTTGTTTAATGATTAATTTTACTCTGTTTTTACATTGGACGACGGCAAACAACCGGATTTTGCAGAAAACACTGGGTTTAGTACCGTGTTTTTTCTGTTAAAGCTGTAATGAATAAACTAAAAAAACTCTCTGTCAAATTTCTGAACTCTGGACAATATTCCCTCTTACTTTTTCAAGATGTGCGCTGAAGATTTAGCAATACACCTGTCCAGAATATTTGAAATTTCACTTAAATCTGGTTGTCTTCCGTCTGATTGAAAGGATGCTTTCTTATGTCCACTATTTAAAAAGGGTCTAGCATGCTTGTGTTGAAACTATCGTCCAATATGTCTTATATCAAATTGTTCTAAGGTAATTGAAAGCTTAATTTTTGATACAGTGATACAGTTTTTAAAAAAACAAAACTTATTATCAAAGAACAGTTTGATTTCATAGGGAAAAAGTCTGTTGGTGTTCTTGGCCCTTTGCTTTTTTTTATAAAAAATGATCTTCCTGATTGTCTTAAAAACAACACTCAAGTAAAACTTTTTGCCGACGATGCCAAACTGTATAAAATAATTGAAAATACGGGATATTTCACAGAATTTAAATTCGACTTAAATAAATTTTCCAAATGGGCTAACACATGGCAATTAAAAATTCATTTAAAAAATGCAATGTTTTACATTTGGGTAAAAGTAGTAAGCAAAATATATTATTTTAACCAAACCCCTATAGAAAACGTAAACTCTGTAAAGGACCTTGGTATAATTATTAAAAAAAGATTTATAATCATTTTTTCATTGTTCTGAAATCTCAAAAAAAGCTTCTCAAATAGTTTCTTTGCTATTTCGTGCCTTTACCTCTAAAGATAAGAATCTCTTACTTAAAGCCTATCCTACTTATGGTTTACCTATCCTAGATATTGAGTCCGTAGTTTTGTCACCATATTTAATAAAAGATAAACAAAAAATCAAAAATATTCAGAAAAATTTTTCAAAGCGACTTTTTGCTCGCTGTGGCATGCAAAAAAACCAGCTATAAAAACCGTCTAATCAATTTTAAGCTTGACAGTTTAGAGTCTAGAAGACTAAAAGCAGATTTTGCACGTGTTACAAAATAATTAAAGGAATTGTCGACACTGATGTACAAAATTTTTTTAGAACCCAAAAAAATAAAATAACAAGAAGCAATGGTTACAAACTGGAGCTTAATAAAGTTTGATTAGATGTGGTGAAATATTTTTTTAGTAATCGAGGAATAAACTTGTGGAAAAAACCAAACCACGTAGTTAGCTCTTCTTCTTTAAATATCTTTAAATTTAGATTAAAAAAACATTTTAAAGTTTTTTGATATAATTTTGTTCCCTATTTATAGTTTTTTTCCAGAATATTAATTTTTCTGCATATTTAAATTAGTTTTTTCTGTTTATGATTTTGACCTTTAACGGCTCACATTAGTTGTTAATAATTATATTATTGCCTGTGCACCTGTTGTTGATTAGATTAATGTACTGCATTGTATTTATACTGTATCTATTTCCTTCTTTTAAATAAATAAATAATAATTGTAAAAATTAAGTTATGATTTGTTGAGCTATGATTAATTTTATATAGTGCTAAAATTAAAATCAACAAAAACGACAGGATCTGATATATATCAGTTTGTGCATTCAGAGTTTTTTTCTTTTTTAAATGGCGGTGGAGTTTTAGTTCTGGCTTTTTAGACATTTTAAAGATTAAGTTTTTTATGTTAAAAAGTTAAATTTTCTATTTGAGTAGTGAGTTTTATTTATATACTTTATTTTATATATGTTTTGGTTTGTTTAGTTAACTGTAAGAAACTTTAGCACTAACCCCAATAATTATAAGCTCAAACAAAAAATTTTGCCTTGAAATTATATAAATTAGCAGAAATCGAATATTAAGTGCTCTCTAAAATTACTTTGTAATTTTTTGAACCGAGATAATTATTTTTACTTTAAAACTTATAAAATTATTGTAATCTAAACAAATAATTGTTACTTTTTAACCATATACTTATTATTTTTGATTTTCAAAAATTACTTTGTTAAAAAAATGTACAATTTATTTTCTCGGTTCAAAATTTTAAAAACAGGCTTTTGGAAATCTATTAAGTAAAATTACAGAGTGTTAAATTAAACATAATAATAGAAATATAATTTTGAGAATAATATAATTTAGTCTTTAACACTTTAACTTAACTTTAACATTAGCGCTATATACAAATACGAAAATAATTGCTTAAATAATCAAGTAATTTTAAAAATTTAAGTATCATTTTATTTGTAATATTCAATGTAATATTTGTAATATTAAAAAACAATGATATCAAACTATTTTATGATGAACTTACACTTAGGAGCACACTTAGTTCTTTTGAATCAAAAAATAATTCAAATAATTCTTTGAAATGTGTTTATTTTACGCCAGTCGTTTACAAGACAAGACTTATATAATTTGATTTTTTTCACAGTAAATTTAATAATTATGATTAAGGCTGGATGTGTGGGCTGTTTTGTCAGTGGAGCCCGGAATAAACTTACTGACAATATAGATTGACCGTTGGTCTTAATCATTTTTGGTGGTCTATTTCTGTGGTTTCTGTTTTAGTGGTTTTCTTTTATGTTTAGTGTTTTTATAGGTAGATATCAAAAACTTCAGTACTGTAACCTTTACTAGCTTTTATGCATTTCCTGTCTATTAAAATGCTCAGATGAGGTGATTATTTATAGAACAAACTTAATTTACTATATAAAAAAATATAAAATTATATGACAAACAAGGCATAGAAGAAGTAGTGCAAAACTTATATGCAATAATGATAAGACAATTACAATTTTTAACAAAACACTACTATAAAACTAACATAAAAAAAAACTATAACATAATATACCTAAAAACTATGGCGTTTCGGGCATGATTTTAAGACGCCTCCGTGCTGCCCTCATTAGTTAAATACACGGATTATCACTCAGTTATCTAACAACATTTTGCATAAAAAGATATACACAATTAAATACTATGTAACAAAACAATTTTTAATTAGTAATTCAATAAAAACCTTATACATTACCAAGCTTTACACCTATTTATGTAATTTAACACTATGGTAAACATTTTAAATTATAAAAAAAGAGACATTCTGGATTACATCAGATGCAGTTACATATTGCAAGCAAAAACATACTGAAATTAACCAGGGGCCTATTTCATAAAAATTGCTTGTAATCAATTTATAGCTGTAAATTAATAAACGCATATTTATTTTTCTTTTGTATTTTTAATTAAAAAAAGAATATTAATAAAAATGCCTTTAGAATTAAAAAAATTACATGTCTGTAAATTATCTGTAAACTCTAGAGTTACATATGTATTTTTTAATTAATAAAATAAGAAATTAAATGCGTTTATTAATTTACAATTACAAAAATCTTTATGAAATACGCCCCAGGTGCAGCACAAAGACTGCGCAAGAAAAATTTCTTGGGTTAACCAGGGTGCAGTACATAAACTGCTAAACATATAAAACTATAATAAACAACCAAATTTATTTAACAAACTAGATTTCTCCAGATGCAGTTAACCAAACTGCAAAAAATAAACATCCTGGAATTAACCAGGTACAGCACAAAGACTGCTAAACAGATAAAACATAGTAACAAAACGGTTTTAATGAACATACTTCTTTTTATTTCTAAGAAGTTTATTCACAAACAATAAAAGTAGATAGATAGCAAATATAACACAGTTATAATATCAATAGTATCACTAAAATACATAAACCATACAACATATTGCAAAAAAACACAATACGACATAGTCACTTTATCATAGGTTTTGTGTACAATATGGGATGTACACAATAAACATACTGGATTAATAAACATACTGGATTACTCCAGATGCAGTTAACTACTGCAAAAATAAACAGTCTGGTTGAAATAATTTGTTTTTATTTTTTGCAGTTAGTATTTTATTTTCCTTGGACTCATTATATTTATTGACTTTAGCTTTATATTCTCTGTTTAATCTATTATACTGCGCTTTTAATACAGGATCTTCACGCATTTTCCAAAGTTTTTTCTTTTTTGATTTGATTTGTTCTATATGTCGTGGATATGCAAATTTCTTTTTTTGAGTTTTTATACGTAAAGGGACAAATTTTTTAATTGCTTCTTCAATTTTTGATAAAACTATTTTGCCAATGATTTTTCGACATTTGCGCTTGATTGAAAAAGACCTATAAAATCTACCGAATTTAATAAATCATTCATGGCTTGCCAATTAGCTTTATCAAAATCTAAATATGTTTCTGTAACCGTATTGGTTTTTAAACTACCTTTGATTAGGTATTCAATAGTATTGTGATCACTGTTAAATAACGGTTCCGTAATTTTAGTGTTTTGAATATGTAAGTCTTCATTGCAAAATATAAGATCGAGATAATTTTTGCCTCTACTTGGTTCAAAAACTGTTTGCGTGAATGATTCTTGGGTAAAAACGTCAGTATACAGATTGCATAAATAAACGTTTGATCGGAAATCTTCATGCCAAAATTTTTCGGCGATATTAAAATCCCCTGTTATGACAACAGGATAATTAACATCAGATAAATATAACAAGGCTTGACAAAACAATTCAGAATATTGTATAGTGCTATTTGGGGGCTTGTAATAACATATATTTTGAGATGGGTGGCTGCCGATAATGTCAACTACTTACTACCATTTCTAAAGCATTGAATTTATCAGGTAATTGCACCTTAGATGTTTTGAGCTCATTTCTTGTCAAAATAGTCACATCTCCTCCAATTTTATCAAGTCTGTCTTTTCGATAAACATTATAAGACCCATTTAAATTAATCATACCATCTGTAGTTTCGTAATTAAGCCATGTCTCAGTTATATTTATAATCGAAAATTTTTTAGAACTTAAAAAATGATTTAATTGATTTTGTTTTTTATTACAATTTAAACTG
>JASAMX010005906.1:0-11452 GCA_030248175.1 Microlaimidae sp. YZB2_3
GTGGCGTCGGCTGGGGGGGGTGTTCCCCCAGCCGCCGGAGGCGAAATTTTTTTTTTAAAGATGCACTAAAAACTGCTTAAAAATCGTCCCCTGGTGTTTGCGTGAACATATATTTTACTTTTGTTTTTTTACCTAATTTCTGCAGAATTATGTCTGATCTTCAAAATTATCAGGGATGAAATTGTATATAACAAAACTATCTATTTTCCGATGTCTTTAAGTTTTGCGAATGAGTACGGTGTAATTTATAATAACAAAAAATATTACTGATAATATTAATTTTACTGTATACATAGGTGGGCAGGGGGGGGGGGGTTGGGGGGGGGGGTTATCCCCCCCCTAAAATTTCGGATTTGCTGACACCCCCCCCTTAAATTTGGGGTAGTCGGGGAACCCCCCCCCCCCCAAATTCGCCTCCCAAAGAAAAATTTTTAGTGTTATGGGGAAAGGACTAAAAAATTTTTCCGCGCTTCGCGCGGAGTGTTTATTACCTTATTTTCTCGTTTATTACCTTTTATTACCTTTAAATTCCCCCGCTACACGGGCAGTTTAAATTTCCCTGCTACGCAGGCAGTTTAAATTGGGGATTTATCTTAGTTTTTCAATTTCAAATCGATTATCCCATTCAGTAGTTAAGGCATACATGTTTAATAAAACTACTATAAAACACTATTATCCTTTTTTAACGTTCTAAACACATGTTATAAATGTATAGAGTATTAGCTATAAACAAAACCTTAAATTTTGTAATTACTATCATTTGGAATTAAAATTTCTAGTGTATTTTTAGCGCCTCAAATTATAAATTTTCTCCTCCGGGGGGCATTGTTCCCCCTGAAACCCCCTGACTGAATTTTTAAGATCACAGAAAATTAAGAAAAATTAGGTAAAAAAACAAAAGTAAAAGTTATGTTCACACGATCACCAGGAGACGATTTTTAAGCCGTTTTTAGTATATAATATAAAAAAATTCTCGCCTCCGGCGGCTGGGGGGACACCCCAGAGCCCCCGGCCGACGTCTTCGCGTCGGCTGGCGCCGCTACGCGGGCGCAGACCACAGCGCTTAACGCCGCTTTGACAACACTTTTTCTCCCTCTCCCCCAACTGAGCGCCCCCGAAATGAAATCCTAAGTGCTCCACTGCACATTTTTATTAAAAGAATTAAAAAAAATAAAAATTATAAGTTGCAATAAGATATTATTTTAATTTTACACAGTTTGAAAGCATTTATACGCTTTTTTTACGTTTTTTTACGCGTTTTAAGTCATTTTTAAGGCAGCGCGGAGATATGGGGTACACCCCCCCCTGCAAATTTGGGTCTTACTCCCCTCTCAAAATTTGACCCCCCTATACCCCCCCCCCCAAAATCCGAGAGGCTGCCCACCTATGACTGTATATATATAAATCTGACCTTCCTGCGTAGCGGGAAAAATTTTTATATCGATTAATTTCTGATTTTAGAATGCACTAAGATTTGTATTAAATTTTTATAACTCAATATTTGAAAAGTAAAAAAAAATCTATACAAACTGCCACGCTTCACCATGGGGGGAGGTGGAAAGGCGGACAACCCCACAAGTTGTTGTTGTTAAGGGGTTTAAAACAGCCATTATCAAACCTACATATCTTATAATATGAGTTTTAACTTTTATACATTGTCATTCAATATCTGAGGCAAAGGCACATGCTTTAGCTATGTATTGAATGGTACAATCCATCAAAATTAACAAAAACTAACAAAATGATTAATGTACACTTCCTGCGAAGCGGAAAAAATTTCAGTTTTTTGGGTATTTTTATGCATTGGAACGCATAAGAAATGTTTCTGAATTTATATATAAAGAAAAAAAATTTTCTCCCAAAATTCAAAAAACAAAGGGAAAAAAATCCCCCCTTACGAAAAAATCCGGTTTCGCCGGATTTCGGGGGGGGCGGCTGCATCCCCCGCCCCCTCCTGGCTACGCCACTGTTTTTAACCTATTATGACGCCATCATCGCCAATTTTTTGCAGTTTCTAACCTATTTTAATGCTTTTTAAACAATTTCAGACCTATTTTTACTTAAATTTGAACTTTTTTTTGTCATTTTTTCTTTATTTCTCTTATTTACTCTTTTTCTCCTTTCTTTCTCTTATTTACGCCCTGCCCCTCCCAAATAAAATGGGTGTGAGGCAGGGACGTAGCCAGCACGAAAAATTAAAATTATAGACAAAAAAGTGGAAAAATGATATTTTTCGCACTTTTTTACTCCAGACTTGTGCACTGCCTTCCCCTCACACCAGGGACGTAGCCAGAGTTTCATTTTGGGGGGGGGGCGGATTTTACTACAAAAAAAATTTTGGGGGGCGGCTCCCCCCCCCCCCCCCGAAATTTTTTTTGTAGTAAAATCCGCCCCCCCCCCCCGAAAAATGAAACCTCGGCTCCACTCCCTGGTCTGAGGGGAAAAGGCGTGCGCAATAAATTAAAAAAGTGCGAAAAATATCATTTCCACTTTTTGTCTATAATTTTAAATTTTTCGTGCTTTTTAGAGGTCCGAAAACTTCCTTTTTTTTTAAATCTGTGCATTTTTTACCTCAAAAAGTAGTTAAAAAATATTTTTCACCGTTTAGTGATTTTATGAAAATTTATAACCTTTGAAATTTAATAATCAGGAATAACAAAACCCCACAAACATATAAACAAATAATAACAGTGATGAAATATTTTTTATAAATTTTTTTGTTTTTAAGTTTTATGGCTCAAAAATAGATTGTATGATTTTGTACAATACATCATATAACAAGTAATTGATTTTAAAAACCGTTTTTTATATGTTTTTCAAGTTAAAACATACTTTTAGAAGTTTTTTAAATATTGTAAGTGATTTTTAAGATGTTTTTTTGGAAAAAAGCACCCAAATTTGTTTTTTCGTTTTTCCAAAAAAGAAACACCCTATTACAAAAATTTGGTAAGACTAGATTAAAAACCATAACCACGTGAAAGAGCGAGTATTAATGATTTAGGACACTAATTACGTCATCACCATACACGGGCATTGTGAGTTTGGTTTCGGAGGGATGCTAGCTAACCCACCCCCTTCAAATTCTGAGACGGGGAGTTTAACTTCCCCAACCCCTACTCAGAAGTGGAGATAGACTTTAAACCTAAAAAAGTTTGCTTAGATGGTTTTGAGAGAGGGGGCGGTTGGACCGAAATTTCGAACCACTGCCACAGATAAATTTTGGGCGGGTATAGGTGTTTGTTTGTTTTTTGTCGGTTTGGGAGGGGTCGATCCTAGGGGAAGTGCCAGATTTCAAATTTAGAGAGAGAGGTCCGATTTTTAATCAAAATTTTTTAAAACACTAATTTAAGTGTTTTTAGGTATAATAAAGTGTATTAAAAGACTAAAAATAAATTTTTTATCGAAATATCGTGTTTTTTATAGTAAATCAATGAATTTACACTTGTAGATTTGCTGAGATGATGGGTGGGGTCGGTTTCGCAAGGGGGGCTACGTCGGACCGCATGAGCTTAGGGGATGGGGGCGGAAGGAGAGGCCCACGATTTTTTCCTGGAGGAAGGGGGAAGGTCAGAAATTTTAGCTCCGGGGGGGGAGAGAGTGAGAGTGGACCCTTTTGTCCTACACTTGGGCATGGGAAGGGGGTTGGGGGAGGGTTAACCCCCCACCCCCAACTGTGATTTAACCCCTTCCCCAACCCAACTCACAGGTGGAGAGGCGGAGAAAAGATAAACCCCCTACCAATTTTTGGAAAATGAAGAAAAAAATGCCTTCAAAATGTCTCCCATTTCTAAATGTCTCCACAATTCTTAAGAAGTCTTAAAATCAAAATAAGTGCTTTAATCCATAAAAAGCTTGAATATACAATAAAAACGAATTTTTGACCTAAAATTAGCATTTTTCACCTATATTTTTTCTTCAAAAATAAACGATATGAGTAAAATGAACTCCAGAAAAATAACAATATAGGTAAAATGCGTTTTTCGGATTTTAACCCCCCCCCCCCAAAAAAAAAAACGGGGTTTATGCCCCCCACTCCAGTCCAACCAACTTGCTTATGTATGCTTTGTCTCACCCACCCCCCCCCCCTAAAAAACATCTGTAACCACTGCCTTAGAAAAACCTAGCTGAAAAGAAAAACACTCCCCCATAGATGAACACGGTCAAAAAGCTAAGGGGGGGGGGTGTTTACAACGGGTAAATGAAATTTCAAAATCTAGGAGGGGGGGTCGGGGGGGTGTTTACACCGGGTAAATGAAATTTCAAAATCTAGGAGGGGGGTCGATCGGACCCCCCCCCCCGCTTTCTATGGGGGAGGTCGACCCGGGGTGGAAGATTTTAAAACCTAAAGGGGGGTCAGGTGGGGTCCAATTTCCGAAACAAAATACTTTTAAACCATTAAATGTTTAATAATAGTTTTTTATAAGATACATTTTATTGAATAAAAAGCGATATTTAGGTATAAAAAAAGGGTAAAAACATGAATTTGTGTTAAAAATTCACGTTTTTGGAAGAAAATTTACTATAAAAAAACTACTTAAAATTTTCTCAAGAGGGGATGGGAAGGGGGGTCAGGGGTAAAAAATTTGAAAATTTGGGGGGAGGGGGCGGCCCCCTGGATTTTTTTCTGGGGGGGCCTCAAAATTTCGAGGCTAGGGAGGTGGACCCCACCCTAACCCCCTTGTTCATCTATGCACTCCCCCCAAAACCTCGAAAAGCGGTTTAATCTAACGCCTAGCAAAGCCCGACCTTCTTCCCACACCTTCTTATCGGCTGATTTACAAACAATGTTTTTGGTCCATATTTACTGTCAAGTATCAAAAACACATCGGCAAACAGTACTTTAAATTGTTTTTGATTCATATTTACTGTCAAGTGTCAAAAACACATCAGTACTTTAAATAAACGAATAAAGCACAAGGTATCTTGCTAAAAAATCAAACCCTCTCCTAAATTTAAAATCGGTTATCTTGGTTTGAAGCCCTTTAATAAACCAGGGGGTGGGGGTCCGAACCAGGGGTATACCTCAAATACCTCATTTTTAACGTTTTTACTAGGACCCCCATTCCCCCTCCCCAAGTTTTAGGAAGGTGTCCGTTGTCCGAGGTACCCCAAAATTTTAGAAAAGGGGGGGAGGTGTCGGCAGTTAGATTTTGGGGGTATACGTATAACTATAGGTGGGCAGCCTCTCGGATTTTGGAGTGGTATACCCTACCCCCGAAATTCGGGGGGGGGGGGTGTCCCAAAATTTTTTTGGGGCGTACCATTTTTTTAAAATACCCCATTTTTAGCGTTTTTAGTACTGGAACCCCCAATTTTAGGAAGGTGGTGTCCGGGGTACCCCTAAATTTTAGGGGGGTGTCGGCTATAACCGGCATTTTTTTTTTGGAGGGGTATAACCCCCCTGCCTACCAATGGTCCGAAACCCTCTGTCTCCTCCTAAAAATTTTTGTCTGCTGAAAAAGGAACTTTCCTCTTTGATAGAAAATCGACCGCTCGGGATGAATTTCCCATAAAAACCAGTGGAGTCATGACCCCTCCCCCCTCCAAAAAAAATAATAAACTTTTATCCTAGAGTGGACTCCTCTCCCTAGTTGACTCGACAACAAACATCTATTAAAATTTGTCTAAAAATTTTCAGGGGCTCAAAACTTTGTTTTTCATCAAAGTAAAAATCGTTTTAACTAAACCCACTTTTGTGCTGCGTTGAAAATCGCTGCGCAGCAGAATCAGCGGAAAATGGATAGCGTTTGCTATTAAGTTTCATTATGCAAAACTTCGGTTAGTTAATCATTCAGTAACTTTGTTAATAAAAAACAAATCCGTTTTCTATTGCCAATATTGACATCCTTCATTTTTATCGTCAATATTGAAAATTTTAACACCACTGGGACTGAACAAAATTCTTAACTGATTCTAACATTTATGACACAAAATCATTCGCTTCGCGTTTGCGGTTTTTCTTTTGTTTTCTTTTAAGCATGGCTACATTAACGCTACAATTTGCACTTTGCAATTAATTCAATGGGCAAAAATAGGTATTACAAACTTCGTTTCAACGAATTTTTTTACAATGTTTTATGTATGTAGATAAAACACAAAAACAAACTTTAATAAAAATTCCATAACAACAACAGTTAATTTTAGATATAATATAATAATATAGATATGAGATATAATATAGATGTAAATAATGTTTTCTTATGATGAAGGTAAGATCTAAGCAGTCTCAGAAATTAGGTGTTTTTTGTTTTACCCCCTTCAAAAAATGTGACATTTAGGACTTCCATCCATACATGGGCACGGGGGGGTGTTGGGGGGTTTACCCCATTGGTGAGCACGGTTGGGGAAGCTAGGGGGGGTGGTTACCCGGGGTAAATCGAATTTTGAATTCTAAGAGGGGGGTCCTACATTTTATTGAATAAAAAGCCATATTCATGTATAAAAAGGGTGTAAATTTTCCCGAGGGGTTGGGGGGGGGTCAGATTTCAAAATCTAGAGGGGGGTCAGGGGTAAAAAATTCGAAAATTTGGGGGGAGGGGGGCCCCCTAGATTTTTTTCTAGGGGGGGCCCAAAATTTTGAGGCTAGGGCGGTGGGTGGACCCCACCCTACCCCCCCCCCCTTTTTTCACCTATGGTTTACCCCCTCCCAAATTCTGAGAAGGGGGTTTAGTTTAACCCCCCCACTCAGAAGTGGGGAGGCGAGAAAAGGTTACCCCCCCCCCAAATTTTGGAAAAATGAAGAAAAAAGTTTTTAAAACGACTTCTAACCACCTCCAAACCATACATGGGCACGGGGGGTTGGGGGGGGGTTTATCCCCCCAAATTCTGAAAAGGGGGTTTAATTCCCCCACTCAGAAGTGGGGGGAGAAAAAGTTAACCCCCCAATTTTGGAAAAATCAAAAAAAAATGTCTTTAAAATGACTTCTAACTGCCTCCAAACTTAAGTTTTGAGGTCAAAATGAATGTTTTAAGCAATAAAAAGCTCAAAAATGCAATAAAAAGGACTTTTTGACTTAAAATTAGTGTTTTTAACCTATTTTTCCTTCAAAATCGAAAAACGATATGGGTAAAATGCACCTCAGAAAAAAAACGATATGGGTATTTTGCGTTTCTCGGATTTTAACCCCTCTAATTTGGTGTTTAAACCCCCCACTCCGGACCAACTTGCCCATGTATGCTCCAAAGTTAAGTTTGGAGGTCAAAACGAATGTTTTAAACAGTAAAAAGCTCAAAAATGCAATAAAAAGGGCTTTTTGACCTAAAATTAGCGTTTTTTAACTATTTTTTCTTTAAAATCGAAAAACGATATGGGTAAAATTCACTCCAGAAAAAAAAAACGATATGGGTGTTTTGCGTTTCTCGGATTTTAACCCCTCCCCTATTTTGGGGTTTAACCCCCACTTCAGACCAACTTGCCCGTGTATCCTTCCATCACCCATATTTTAACATTATTCTATAATCGAGCTGGCAGCAAATTCATAATGACAAGTCCAAGGGTGGTATGCTTAAGGTTTACGTTTAATCGGACTCAAGTTCAAGCTCATCTGAGATTAGCGATTTTCACCACCAGAAAACATACTAGCATTATTGATTGGATAATGGTAGATTAACTTATTGATCCATTTATTAAGCTAGAGTATCTAATCATACTGTTAGTATGATTACTTACTATGTGGAAAAAAATTGCTAATTTCAGATTAACTTAAGTCCTAATAAACCTTTGCATACCATCTCTGATTTCTCTTTTAACATGAAGGTCTTGGGACTGCAGGCCAGGCCACCCCCTAACAATTGCCTTATCTCTCTGTTATCTTGGCGTATTTATGTTTATTATTTCTAAAGCATGTAATTTAAACCCAATTCCTTATATTCCAAAAGTTAGTTAATTCCTAGAGGCATGGCCACGGTGTTGGTCTAAAGGGTCTCTGGAAACCTTCTCTGTCGAGTCACCGAGGGTAAAAAGTTAGGAGTACAGACAGGCCTTTTTTTAATGTTTTTTTGCTTCACTCACCCAAGCGCTCGATCGTTCCTCCTTTTTTTGTATCAATCATAGATGAAAGTGGTACACCTTTCCCTAGAAAAAAATTCCGGGGATTCTTCCTCCCCCAAATTTTAGAATTTTTAACCCTTAATCCTTTGAAATCCAACCAGCCTCTCCCTCAAAATATTTTAAGTAGGTAGGTACTATTTATATTACAAAATTCCTGACAAAAAAATTTTTTTAGTACTAATCAGCATTTTAACAACCAATTTATATAAATAAACACGTTGTTTATTTAATAAAATGTAATAGGGTATATGACTTAATTTCGACCAGGCCTTAATTTCGGCCACCAATTTAGGGTGTTGGAAAATTGGTTTATTTTAAAAACACAAAAGAACTAGAACAAAAGTAACTGGATGAATGTTGAATAAAGTGTTTTTTCAAAAATTTTTTATTTGTGTTATTCTGCATTATCAACGTTTTCATACAAAAAGTGATTTTTTTGATTTTCTTAATTTTTGCTTGGTGTTTAAACTGCATCAAATTTAGAACGAAGCATTATATAACCTTAAAATATCTTCTATTTATGGCTCAAAATTGTTAAATTTCATGTTTTGATATTTTCTTCAAAATCATTTTGCAATGCGTTACACGCCCCCGGGCACGAACAAAAACGGGGGAAAAAAAAGCAAAATAAAAAAAAAGGAAATCAGAGATATAACTAATTGCGAAAAAATTTTGGTCGCCCGCGGACAAAAACGGGGACCCAAAACGAGGGACAATAGGATTCCGTTAATTTCGGCCACCTTAAAATTTAGGTAAAAGAACCAGCCGTTTTCTGCTGTTTTCAGATATCATTGTACTATCGTATTTATAAAGAATTTTTTTTGCTCGTTTGAATTTTTGACGTTTTTTAAGCCAAAAATAATCAACAAAAAATATAGGTTATTAAAACTTGTTTTTTAAGGTTTTGACATAATTATATTAAGTTTTGCTAATAACTATTAAAGTTGGCAAACGGGAAAAAAATTAAGTTATATGTACCAAGAACAATACCTGAAGATAAACTTGCAACCTTTAAAAAATTTTATTGTTCGTTTTGGCAATATTTATAGCCAGTTTTTTTTTTGGGTGGCCAAAGTTAATGGCTCGTGCCTTAATTTCGGCCATCATAAAAAGAAAATTTTAAATCTCCACTGATCTATAAGTGTAACAGAAATTTTAAAATATTGCACTGGTATAACAAAAATAGCTGTCGTTTGAATTTTAGACAAAATTTTGGGTCGATTGTAAAAGCCAAAAAAAATTAACCAAGAAAATAAAAAAGGTGGCCGAAATTAAGTCAGTTATCCCATTCTCCTTGTTTAAAAACTACAATTAATAGTTTAAAAGTGTTTCAATTTAAATATTAAACACTCTCCTGACTATTCTAGATTTCAAATGTTAACACCCCGGATCAACCCCCCTCCCCTATAAAGCCAAAGGAGTTATTATCCCATAGATGAACACGGTGACCGAAGCTATGGGCGTCTTTACCCCAGGTAGATGACATTTCAAAATCTTGGAGGGAGTCGAACCTCTCCCCCTAGCTTTCTAGGGGGGGGGGGTCGACCCAGGGTGAAAAATTTTAAAACCTAGAGGGGTCAGGTGGGGAATAATGTCCAAAGCGAAATATTTTTGAACCATAAAAGGTTTTTATTTTATTTTATAAACCATAAAATAATTATTTTTTATAAGATAATATCACGTTTTATTGAATAAAAAAAGATATTCTGATATAAAAAGGTTGTAAAAACATGAATCTGTGTTAAAAATTTACGTTAGTATAAAAAATACTTCAAATTTTCTCGAGGGGAAGGGAGGGGGGTCAGATTTAGGGGGAGTCAGGCAGGACTCAGGAGGGGTAAAAAAATTCAAAAAATTGAGGGGCCCTGGATTTTTCTCTGGGGGAGACAAAATTTTGAGGCTAGGGTAGGAGTGAACCCCGTCCTACTCTCCCCATACATGAACATAGGGGGTAGGTTGGGGTTCACCCCCCCTAGCCTCAAAATTTCAGACCCCCCCCTAGAAAAAAATCTAGGGGCCCTCCCTCTCCCCCCTTAAAATTTATAAATTTTGACACTCTATTCCCCTCTGCAATTTTAAATCGACCCCCCTCCCGTCCCTTCTGAGACAAATTTTGGGTATGAATTTAGGTCAAAATTTACTGTCATAAATACGGTTTTGTGGTGAAAAACAGTATTTTTGTACTCTTTTTATACATAAATAGCCTATTTTAATATATAAATTTTTATTTTAGTGCTAAAAAACTTAAATAAATGATTTAATGTGACTTTGGTTAGAATCCGGCACTTTTATAACACTTTGAACTTGGACCACCTTGGACTCTTACTTTCTAAAATTTTGTTCAAATTTAATCCCCTTTTTGGAAATCCTGGCGACGTCTAGGCCCAGAGAGACTTTTTGACGAGGCTTTAACAATTTAAAATTGTATAAAATTTCCTAAAACTTTTAAAAAGCCTTGTTTTTGTTGAATAAAACTAATAAGGTTACTTACATACCACGACATATTGTTTTTGTGTTTTTGTGCAAATAGATAATAGATTTGATTCTAAAAACTATTGTTATCAATTTTTGTTAAGTTTTAGACGTTTTATGAATTGACTCATTTTCATATATTTTGTCTTTTACAGTGAATGCGCTTATGATGGAGCATAAGAACTATGCTTGAAAATGATTTACCGCAATTTGAACAGACATGCTGTATTTCAGGGGTGTGTATTATCTGATGCTTTTTAAAACTATTGTCAAACGATTGTACACAAACGTTGCATTGACGTTTTGTTTTTTGACAGTCGCAAAAAATTCTGTGAATGCGGCGATGAATTTCTAAATCGTTTCTAAATTCAAAAACTTCGCCACATATTTTGCATATGTGCTTCTTTACAATGTTTGTGTCTGTGTGTGATAATTTTTTATGCACACGTAATCCTCCTTTGGTTCTAAAATTGTTATTACATATTTCGCAATTGAAAGGTTTTTTAACCATATTCTTGTGAGTAACTTGATGTCTTGCCAGAATGGAAAGTTCTGCAAATAGTTCCCCGCAATCTATGCATTTGAAAGATTTGTCGTTGACTCTACAAACTGTTAATTCTAGTGATTTATCTAAGTGTATTTTATTTTTAAGCTCGAAACTTTCTGGATCCTTTTCTAATTGCGGCTCATTTGGCAGTAAAGCAGATTGATCTTGACTAGTTTTCAAACTTTTGTGTATTCCAGTTCCATAATGCAAAGTCAAATCCCCTTTGTTTTCAAACGCCTCGCCACGAATGTGACAGAAGAAGTAATCTTTATCTGTCTGACATCGATCCAACCAGTTTTTTGTGAAATATGATTCGTTTGAAGTTTTGTCTACGTTTGAACTAAATCCTGGTTTGGTGTCATTTTGTGGGTCGTTTAAAAAAC
>JASAMX010005907.1:0-35000 GCA_030248175.1 Microlaimidae sp. YZB2_3
CTCAAAACTTAAGTTTGGAGGCAGTTAGAAGTCATTTTAAAGCATTTTTTTCCTTTGGACTCCAATGTGGGATACAGAAAAGGCTAAGGCTAACTCCTTTTCTGGAGATTGGTTTAGTCCCCATTCTTATGTGTAAAATGTAAAAGAAATATTACCCTTTAGAAAATTCTGCCAACAGTTACAATCGTTAATCTTTGTAAATTGTACGCCTTGGGCGTCAAAATAATCAGGAATCGCCTAACCCTGCCTGTTTTGCAAAAACACCCATATGGTCTGAGCCACTTACGGCTGCACTGACTTAAATACCTATTGTTTTTTAGCGATACTGGGAAAACTTTGACAAGAAATCTTTGTTTGAGCTCTTATAACTTTTAAACGCGGCACGATCAATTTGCAAATATCTCGCATTAAGGTCCTTGTACCTTTGGCTTCCTGAAAATTTTTTTTCAAAAATTGTAGGGGTGAGCGTGAGCCCGAAACCCCCCCCCCAAATTTAGGGTGGGGTTGTGTGGGGTAACCTACCTGGGTCGGGTACCCCGAGAGGTTAAAAAGGGTCATTTTTACGATTTTTGCTAAAATTCTTTGTATGGGGGGTTTTGGGGCTCACCCCTCAAAATTTTGAAAAATTTTTTTAGGAGGTAGCCAAAAGTACAAGACCTTAGTGGAGATATTTTCATATTGATCGCGGCGCGTTCAAAAGTTATAAGAGCTCAAAAAACATTTTTTTGTCAAAATTTCCCCAGTTACCGCTAAAAAAAACAGAGAATAGCCAATGTGCGCTCCCTCCCATACCCGTAGACCTAATGTTTCAGCTAATAGCAAAATCCCGTTGTCTGACGTGTTCCCTGAGCGATTCCGCACCTTAATCATCGCCAGCCCCATCTCCACGCAGCAGTCCGCGTGGTCTTTGCGCGGTTCGGGGCAGCCGCTGACGCAGTAGTAGCAGTCGCCGAGGGTGCTGATCTTCTCGCAGCCCAATGGGTCGCAAAGGTTGTCGAAGCGGCCGAACAGATCGTTCAGGAGGGTGACCAGCTCGTCCGCGCTTTTGTTGCTGCTCATCTTGGTGAAGCCGGCGATGTCGGCGAATAGGATACTCACATTAGTCATCAGGTTCATCTGGAAGGGTCTGAAAGAGCGGATCGGCGTGTCAATAGTGACCCAATATTTTGTTTAAAGCTTATATACCTCAATGCTCCGCCTATTTTATTGCTAATTTTTAGTTTAAAAAATTAAGAAGTACCTACCCAGTAAAGTATAGTTAGTAGGTATAAAGTTTTTTAAAATTTTTAAAAACTAATTTCAGAAATAATTTCTTTTAAAAAAGTGAAAACATAATGTCAAGGTTTCATTGGACATACTTTACCCATTAAAGCAGTAAAGATTCGCGTTCCCTATAATACTAATATCCTGAATAAATAAGGATTTTTTTTAAATTATTATGTACCTGGTGATTTGGTGGGACAGTTTGACAGTAAAAATTATTAAAAAACAACCAGTGTGTAGTAAATTTGACGAGTCGACAAAAAACTATTTTAAAAAAGTTTTTGATTAAGCGCTAAGTTTTAGTAGATCAAAAAACATGTAAATCGAAATGAAATCAGGCATCAAAAAGTAGCTGAACGGGCCTAGCCGGTCGCTGTCGCTCTTCCCAGCCAAAATCACCGGGCTATTCTATTCAACCAACCAGTGCCATTTTCATACAGGTACCCCCTACTCTTACTTTATTCCTGGTAGACGGACAGACCCATTTACGACGGTCCGTCTATCATTATCGACACGCCGAGTATGGGTGCGTGTGTCAAAGAGAAACCGACCTGAATCGCGGCAGCGGCCCCGCCGAGGCTGCCGCTGACTTCGCGCCCGCGGACACGTTGGACCCCCTGGCCGATTCGGAGCCTCCGGAGCCCGGAGTCTGCGGACTCACGCGCCGTCCCACGTCCGGGGCGCTGCTGGGCCTCCGGAGCTCCGAAGACTCCTTGAGTAGTTGGTCCGCCACAGATTTGGGCATTACGGACTGGATCATGTGATCTTTAAATTGCTTTTCTAGTTGGAGGTCCTGGCGCGCTAGAATAGATTGACCCACTTTGAGGAACGTCTTCCGCTGCCGAACCTAGAACAAATCATACATCATAATATTTACTAATAAAACATAAATCAAAACAAACAAACAATAATTCGTTACCATACGACGGCCGCAGCCATTGAGCATAAAGCCAAAACATAAACCCTCAGTCTCGAATTTTCACCCCGTCCCACAAATTTTTTTACACTTAATTTCCTTTAAAACTTAAAATCTAAACCTTACCTCTCCCCTTATCGTCCTTCTAAACAATTTTGAGTAGGGTTTCACAGACATAGGAGGGCAAACTTCCGGATTTTGAGGGGGTATACCCACATGCCTCCCGAAATTTGAGGGGGGCCCAAAATTTTTTGGGGGTATACCTTAAACACCGCATTTTTAGTTGGAATTGGAACCCCCCAAATTTTACGGGGGTGTCCGGGGTACCGGTATCCTCAATTTTTAGGGGAGTGCCGCAGTAATCGGAATTTTTTTTGTTTGGGGGTATAACGCATACATGGGCACGGGGGGGGGGGTTGGTGGGGGGTTAACCCCCCCAAATTCTGAGAAGGGGGGTTTTAACCCCCCCACTCAGAAGTGGGGGGGAAGAAAAAGTTAACCCCCCCCCCAATTTTGGAAAAATGAAGAAAAAAAATGTTAAAAATTTAAAATGACTTCTAACTGCCTCCAAACTTAAGTTTTGAGGTCAAAATGAATAGTTTAAGCAATAAAAAGCTCAAAAATGCAATAAAAATGGCTTTTTGACCTAAAATTAGCGTTTTTTACCTATTTTTTCTTCAAAATCGAAAAACGATATGGGTAAAATGCACTCCAGAAAAAAAAACGATATGGGTATTTTGCGTTTCTCGGATTTTAACCCCCCCCTAATTTGGGGTTTAACCCCCCCCCCACTCCGGACCAACTTGCCCATGTATGGTATAACGTATAATCCCCTGTCCAACTATGGTTATAGGTTAGACTTTTTTGTGATATAGGATTTTTGTAGAGAAGGAGAGCGATTTTTTGTGAACGAAACTCTTACGTTTTTTAAAGGAGAGAAAAAAACTTTCTTTATAATATTAGTTGAGAAACATTCCTGATGCATTTCAAAATCATATTAATAAATAGTAAAAGAACAAAATTTTTTATCATGGTTTTACATAAGCATGAAAAAAGGCTGAGGTAACCCTATCCTCTGCAAAAATTCTGGGGAGGGGGTTTAACACCCTTTTTCACCGAAGTAAAAGGAAGAGTTTTATAATTCTTCTTCCACAAATTTTGGAAAAAATTCTTTAAAATCGCATCTACTCAACAACTTACAAACTTAAGTTTTGAGGTGAAAATAGTTGTTTTAACCAATAAAAAGCCTAAAATACAATAAAAATGACTTTTTGAAGAAAAAATTAACATTTTTTACCTGATTTTCCTTTAAAATTGAAATAATGTGTTAGAAGTAAATTTTGGTCTTTAGACATTAAGCCTTTTTACCTAAATTAAAGTTTAACCTATCTTCAACTGCCGGACAACTTGGACTTCCCCATGTATGCCAACTTTCCTCTGATTTTGAGCGTAGGTGCCCCAAACAACCTATCCTTACCAAAATTTTTTTGAAGCTTTAGAACTAAAAACACTAAACATAGGGTATTTATGAGATTTCCTTCACTCAAATAAAAATCCGGGAGGACCTACCCTTTAATATCATGTTCCGGTGTGCAAGATATTCGTTTGAAGCTCTTTCGCTAAAAACGGATCTCAGTTCCGGAGCCCCGGGAACATAACTGTATAGTTCTTTACCTGGCTCAGTATGAACATATGGACGCCTAGAATATGTACACAGACGTGGAAGATCAGTTTGACGACGCGGAACTCCTCCAAGCCCTTCACCATGTGCTCCTGGCTGAGGACTTCGAACAGGACGGAGTAGCTCACCCCTGCTATCACGCAGAGGTAGAGCGGCAGCGGAATCACCGTGTACAGCAGTATCACTATTTCCAAAGACGTGGCGAAGGTACCCAGCTAAAAACAAATATATTTAGTTATTTTTATTTTAGTTATTATTGGCATTATATTTTATTAAATTGAGCTCTATAATGGCAGTTGTATTATAATACAGTTACTAAAGTCTGTTCGAACATTGAATTTTATACACAAATAAAGTTTCTCTTTTGTATATATAAATCAACCGCACCGTTATCGATATATACTCGCCTACAACTTTTTTTATTCTTAATCGTTTTTAAATATAGTTACTGTTATTAATTTAATTTCAAAAATAAAGAAACATCAAAAATAGGTTTTTGATTCTGTTCCCAAAAAAATTGTACCTGAGTAAATGAAGATAATAATTACACTTTTAAAACCTAAAATTTTTTGGATTTATTTCTAAGTACTGCGATAACATCAAATACATAAATTTTTTCTCTTTTTTAATGTCTTTTTAGTGTATATACAGACCTGTGCACGGTCTGGAAATGCCCCCCGCTTTATTGAAGAATTTGACACCCACCCGCCAAAAAAATGAAAAAGTACCGTAAAATTATGACGCCATTTTTGCCTTATGATGACGCCATCATCGCGAATTTTTTTGCACTTTTTAGCCTATTTCAATGTATTTAAAGCCATTTCAGAACTATTTTTACCTTATTTTCGATTTTTTTTGTCCCTTTTTTCCCTTTTCCCTTCTTTTTTCTCCTTTTTTTCTTTCTCCCCTGCTTGCGCCCCCGTTTCAAAAAAGTTGCCCCCCGTGCTCCCCCCGTTTTGGAATTGCCCCCCCTTAATAAAACCCCGGGGGGCAGTGCACAGGTGTGGTATATATTTTAAATTTTGGGGTAAAATCCCTGCAAGCCACCTTTAAAAGCGCTGTCCCCCCACCGTGGGGAGGGGGAAATAACACGGGGAGAAAGGAAAAAAAGAGAAAAAAGAGGGAAAAAGGAACTAAAAAAGCAAAATTAAGTTAAAAATAGGTTTAAAATGGCTAAAAATGCATGGAAACAGGCTAAAAACTGCAAAAATTTCACGATGATGGCGTCTTAATAGATCAACAATGCCGTCATAATTCTCGGGAATCTTTTTATTTTTGGGTGGGGGAGGGCAATAAAACGGGGGAGGGGAGAGGCAGGATGGAACTGCGTGGTCTCGGCGAACCAGTTTAACGGAGGGTCTGGGGGTTACCCCGCAGCGAGGGGCCCAGGGGGCGAAGCCCCAGGAAAATTTTTATACTTTTCACTTTATTTTGTTTTAAAGAAACGTTACCAAAATAATACTAAAACCTCTTTTTGAACTCATTTTTGTACATTTTTAAGAGTTTGAACAAGCTAATATTGAATTAAAATTGAATATCAATGAATTTAACAAAAAAATAAAAACAAGCAAACAGTTTTTTGAGCACTAGCTTCAGCACTAGGGGACTTTAGCTCCTAAATTTTACAAAAAATGTTGCCTGGTGCTACAAGCTAAAAAACGTGGTTGGGTGCAAAATAAAGAAAAATTAAGCCTTTAATTGTTATGATCGTTAATTTAAAACATAAAACAAAAAATTTTTCACCGATTAGTTTTGTTTTTTAAAACTTTTTTATTAGTTTTTTCTGGTGAAATGAGTTGAAATTTAGTAGGTTTTTCAAATGTGTTAATTACTCAATTAGTTTCCAAAATTTTAATCATCAAGATATTAGGCGGTCGGTAATATGAAATATTCCTAGCCGTGCCTCTGCTCTAAAACAGATTAAGCACTTTTTAAACATACATAATAATCATCATTTCATTAAAAGAAACCCAGTTTGATATTATTAATTTTACTATATTAGTAGAAAAGTTATCACAAAGGAAAAATACTGGGTGTGATGTGAGACAAAAAGCGCTTGACATGACACCAAACATAAATAACTGGTACAATTTATATAACCCAAAATTAAATTTCTAATTCAAGATCTGTGTAAGGTCTGGAAGAAAATGCCCCCCTCGCTTTATTGAAGGAATTGCCCCTCATTTTCTTGCTTCCCCCCACGCCTAAAAATGAAAAAGTACCCAAAAATATGGCGCCATTTTTGACTCATAATGACGCCATCATCGCGAAATTTTTGCAGTTTTTAGCAATTATGCATTTGAAGCCATTTTAGACCTATTTTCACCTTAATTTAACTCTTTTTTTGTCCATTTTTTCCCTTCTTTTTTTCACTTTTTTTTCTCCTTTTTTTTCTTTTTTTGGGTATAACCCTAAGTATAATTTTGGGTTTTTTGGCGTAAACTTTGATATTAAATGATATTAAAAAAAAAGAAATTGTTGGAAGAAATAAACAGTTAACAAAGCGCGCCGAAGGCGCGATATTTTTGAACACTAACTGAGCATTTTATTTAATTTTTTTTTACAAAAAATGCATTTCATTCAGAGATTGTTCAGAAAAAAATGCATTCTATCCAGTGCTTGTTCAAAAACGACAGGGGAGAACTATTCCCCTGTTCCCCCCCCCCCCTGAGTACGGTCATGGAGGGAGCAAAAATCTTCCAATAAAGCGGAGTTTTTACCAAATTTTAAAACTGGCTTCGTCAAAAAAATTTAAAGCTTATTTTTATTCAAGACATGTTAATTTTTACACACATCAGTTTGTATTTTCTAAATATACAGACCTGTGTACTGCCCCCCGGGGTTTCATTGGGGGGAGGGCAATTTCAAATCGGGGGGGCACAGGGGGGCAACTTTTTTAAACGGGGGTGGGGGCAATAAAACGGAGGGGGCCCGCAGGGGAGAAAGAAAAAAAGAGAGAAACAAATGTGAAAAAAGAGAAAAAAGAAGGAAAAGGGAAAAAAGGAACAAAAAAAGAAAATAAAGTAAAAATAGTACTAAAAATGGCTTAAAATATACTGAAATAGGCTAAAAACTGCAAAAAAAGTCGCGATAATTGCGACATCATAGGTCAAAAATGGCGTCATAATTTTAGGGTACTTTTTCATTTTTTGGCGAGGGGGTAATAAAAAGGTGGGGGGGGGGGTTGGCAAATCCTCCAATAAAGCGGGGGGCATTTCCAGACCGTGCACAGGTCTGAATATATAATGTTGTGTATTTTTATTCAATTAAAAGTGTATCAATATTCCACACAAAGAACAATTTTTTGGTTTAAAACTGTTTTTCTTTTTACATTGGAACTCCCTAGTTTCTCTCTAGATTTCAATTTTCTCCACCCTCCAATAAAGCAGGGAGGCATTTCCGGACTGCGCACAAGTCTGCTCCCCTCTCTTTCGGAAATCCTGGGAGCATTAGAAGACCTGCGCACGGTCTGGAAATGCCTTCCCTCCAGAATATTGTTGACTATGGCCCCCCCCCCAAAAAAATGAAAAACGCACCTAAAAAATATGGCGCCCCTTTTGACCAATTATAACGCCATTATCGCAAGTTTTTGCAGTTTAAAGACATTTTAAACTTACTAAAATTTAAAATTTTATACTCAATTTTTATTTAAATCTTGTTCTTTTTTTTTCTTTTTCCCTTCTTATTTTTCGCTTTTTTCCTTTTTCTTCTGCTTAACACCCCCCGTTTTATTGCCCATGCCCACCCCCCCCCCCCGTTTCAAAAAAAATATTGCCTCCCCCCGTTGAAAAAAAAATTGCCTCTCCCCGTGTCCCGTGTTCAAAAAAATCCTCAAAAAATTGCAAAAATTGCCTCCCCCCAGTACTAAAACCGCTAAAATATTTTAATTTGGGAAACACTAAAAAATTTGGTACACCAGACCTGTGCACTGCCCCCCCCCCCCGGGGTTAAAACGGGGGGGGGGGGGGCAATTCAAAACGGGGGGGGGGCACGGGGGGGGGGCAACTTTTTTGAAACGGGGGGGGGCGATAGAACGGGGGGGGGGGCGAAGCAGGGGGAGAAAGAAAAAAAAAAGGAGAAAAAAAGGAGAGAAAGAAGAAGAGAAAAAGAGGGAAAAGGGAAAAAAGGGACAAAAAAAGCGGAAATAAGGTAAAAATAGGTCTAAAATGGCTTAAAATACATTGAAATAGGCTAAAAACTGCAAAAAATTCGCGATGATGGCGTCATCATAGGTCAAAAATGGCGTCATATTTTTAGGGTACTTTTTCAGTTTTTTGGCGGGGGGGGGGGCAATAAAACGGGGGGGGGCAAATCCTCCAATAAAACGGAGGGGGGGGGGCATTTTCAGACCGTGCACAGGTCTGGTACACTCACCCGTTTAATAAAACTTAGGTGGGAGGGGGGTTGGGTATAGCCTCCCCCAAACATAGGTGGGCAGCCTCTCGGATTTTGGGGGGTATAGGAGGGGGGGGGGGGTCAAATTTTACGGGGGGTGTCCGGCAAGACCCAAATTTTTAGGGGGGGTGTACCCAATATTTCCGCGCTGCCTTAAAATGGGCTTAAAACGCGTAAAAAACGTAAAACAAGCTTATAAATGCTTTAAAACTGTGTAAAATTGAAATAAGACCTTTTTGCAACTTACAATTGTATTTTTTAATTCTTTTATTAATAATGTGTTTATATATTTTATAATTAGATTAGAAACAATTTGAAATTGCAATAATAGAATAATAATATTATTGTCTTGATTATAAAGTCAAGTATCACAAACTTTTTAATCCATAATCTTATATTTAATTAAAGATTTATACATGGGCGTAGCCAGGGGGGTCTATACACCTCTTTTAGGTCGGCAAAGGGAAAAATTTCGGGTTAGACAGACCCCCCTTTGGCAGTGGCGTGCCCAGGATTTCATTCCGGAGGGGCGGTCTGGGGACTCTACTAACCCTAAAGGGTGTTTGGGAGGCGGTAGCCCCCAGATATGAGGGGGGTCTGGGGGGCGAGAGCCCCCAGCGGGGTCAAGGGGCGGGGGGGGGGGGGTCCGGAGGGCAGAATGCCCCTCGGGAGAGAAAATTTTTAATTTAAGGCGCTAAAATACACTTGAAATTTTAATTACAGATGATACTTATTACAAAATTTAAGGTTTTTTATACCTACACATTTAAAACATGTGTTTAAAACGTTAATTAAAGGATAATAGTGTTTATAGTAGTTTTATTAAACTGTATACCTTAACTACTGAACGGGATAATCGATTTGTAATCGAAAAACTAAGATAAATTGTCAATTAACAATTAACTCTCCGCGCGAAGCGCGGAAAATTTTTTTTTAGTCGTTTTATAACACTTGGCGAATTAGGGGGGGGTGTCCCCGGGTACCCCAAATTTAGGGGGGGGGGGTCAGCAATATCCGAAATTTTGGGGGGTATAACCCCCCCACCCCCCCCCCTGCCCACTTATGCCCCCAAATCTGGAAAGGGATGCTGCCCATTTTATGCCTGGGAGCATAGGTGGGCTGGGGGGTTGGGGGTCATACCCCCAAAAATCCCGATTATAGCCGACACCCTCTCTAAAATTTGGGGGGTCCTAGTACTAAAAACACCAAAAATGGAGTATACCCCAAAAAATTTTTGAGAACCCCCCCCCCAAAAGATTTCCGCCGTCGAGTATACCCCCCAAAAATTTTGGCGGTCGGGTATACCCCCCAAAATCCGGGAGGCTGCTCACTTATGCCTGGGAGTGTAATATATATAATATACTTCTGCCTCCCCCTTACTATCCGGCCCGCGCTCCACCTTCATAGGTGAGAACGATCCGGGAAGCTAGGGGGGGGGTTACCCGGGGTAAATCGAAATTTGAATTCTAGAAGGGGGGTCCCAGGGGAGTCCGAACCCCCTAGCTTTTTAGGGGGGTCGACCCGGGGTGCAAAATTTTGAAATCTAGAGGTGGGTCAGGTGGGGTCCCGTGTCCAAACCAAAAAAGCTTTTAAACCATAATAACTTTAATAATTGTTCTTTTTATAGGATAATAATACATTTTATTGAATAAAAAGCGATATTCTTGTGTAAAAAGGGTGTAAAAACATGAATATGTGTTAAAAATTCACGTTTTTAGAAGAAAATTTAGTATAAAAAAAGTACTTAAAATTTTCCCGAGGAGGGAGGGAGGGGTCAGATTTCCAATTCTAGAAGGGGTCAGGGGTAAAAAATTAGGAAATTTGGGGGAAGGGGTCCCCTAGATTTTCGTCTAGGGTGGTCCCAAAATTCCAAGGCCAGAGCAGAGGTGAACACACCCTACCTCCCACGCCCACCCTTTCTCACCTATGTTCACCTTCTTAACTAATCCCACTTTTCCTTGCAAGTAGAAAACCCCCTTCATATCCTCCTTACTGGGCTAATCAGCGATTTCCCAGCTGGCTGGAGGCTGAAGATCACCAGACTCAACAGGCAGATCACGAAAGTGCAAAAAAAGGAAGTGGGCAAGTAGAACCTCTGGTACATCTGCCGCGTGAATGTAAAACAGAGCAAGAGTAGCGCAACGGCAACTACAGCCGCGCAGATAAGGTGGTACGAGTCCAGCCAACCTAAATTAACAATACAGTGCATTAATAATACAACAATAATTGAAATCTTTAAGAACAAACTGTTTTATTATGTTTGACTTTACTTTTTTTTACTTTTATCCAAAAAAAACATTAAAAATTTTTTCTGAAAATAAAACTTTAAAAAACATTCTTTTATTGAATTCTAAAGCTAAGCAATTTTAACTCTGCAAACGTTTTCAATCTACATTATTACTTTCATTTTGTTTATTGGTTTTCACGAAGCTTGCAAATCAATCGGCTTAGTGGTATATTAAAATTTTAGGTTATTTCTTGCATTTGCAAAAAAAGTTTCAGTTTTAAAAAAATCTAAACACTTTTTTATCCAAAAAAGTGATTTTTGTAATAATGTTTTTGTTTTTGTAATTTATTAAAATTTTACAAGGGAAAAAAGTTTGAAAAAAACCCATCGTTTTTGGGCAATTTTTTATAATTACAAAAACTAACATTTTTTTATAGCTGAAGCGGGCCGGCGATGGATATTCCATATCGCCGCCTAATACCCTATATCAGCACTGTTGTTCATAGGTAAGAAAAGGGGGGAGGGGCAGGGTGGGGTCCATTCCCCCATAGCCTTGAAATTTTGGGACCCCTCCTAGACGAAAATCTAGGACCCCCTTCCCCCTAGGAAAATCTAGGACGAAAATTTTCCGAATTTTTTACCCCTGACCCCTTTCTAGAATTTGAAATCTGACCCCCCCTTCCCCCCTCGGGAAAATTTTAGGTACTTTTTTTATACAAAATTTTCTTCCAAAAACGTGAATTTTCATCACATATTCATGCTTTAACACCCTTTTTATACCAGAATATCGCTTTTTATTCAATAAAATGTAGTATTATCCTATAAAAAGAACAATTATTAAAGTTATTATGGTTTAAAACTGTTTTGCTTTGTACACCCCGGACCTCACCTGACCGCCCTCTAGATTTCAAAATTTCGAACCCCGGGTTGACCCCCCCTAAAAAGCTAGGGGGGTCCGCGGTCTGGACCCCCCTGGGACTCCCCTCCTAGAATTCAAAATTCGATTTACCCCAGGTAACCAACCACCCCTTCCCTAGCTTCCCCGACCGTTCTCACCTATGGGGGTGTTCCAAAAATTTTTTTGGGGTGTACCTCAAATCATAAATGGGCACGGGGGGTCGGGGGGTTAACCCCCCAAATTCTGAGAAGGGAGTGTAACCCCCCCACTCAAAAGTGGGGGGGGAAAGTTCAACCCCCCCCCTCAATTTTGGAAAAATGAAGAAAAAAATGTCTTTAAAATGACTTCTAATTGCCTCTAAACTAGGTTTTGAGGTCAAAATGAATGTTTTAAGCAATAAAAAGCTCAAAAATGCTATAAAAAGCACTTTTTGACCAAAAATTAGCAATTTTTACCTGTTTTTCCTTTAAAATCGAAAAACGATATGGGTAAAATGCACTCTAGAAAAAACGATGTGGGTATTTTGCGTTTCTCGGATTTTAACCCCCCTAAATTGGGGTTTAACCCTTTCCCACTCCGAACCAACTTGCCCATGTATGCCTTAAATACCCCATTTTTAGCGTTTTTAATACTGGGACCCCCAAATTTTAGGGGGGTGTCAGGGGTACGCGGGTACCCCCAATTTTTAGGGGGTGGTGTCGGCTATAGTCGGGATTTTTGGGGGGTATAAGTATAACCCCCTTCCCACTTATGCACGGGGTAAATCGAATTTTGAATTCTAGGAGGGGGGTCCGGACCTCCTTAGCTTTTTAGGGGGGTCAACCTGGGGTGCGAAATTTTGAAATCTAGGCGGGGGGTCAGGTAGGGTCGGGTGTCCAAAGCAAAACAGTGTTGCTTAACATTTTTTCAAATAATTTTTTTTTAAAAATACAATTTTTTTAAAATTATTTAGGGTTATACAGATCGGTTTTAAAGTTTACGGCAGGCCTTTTTTTTGTTTTTCCAAACTTTAGTCCCAGAAAATTATCATATCTTTTATGCAAATTTTTATTGTTTGTATTTTCTGTTCATTAACGGTTTACATCCACAATTTTTAATTTGTTTTATTCTGTAATTACAAGTGATTTTATTTTTAATTTCAAGAAATTTTTTTATTTTTCAACCATTAGACGCGACTTTTCTATATTTTAAAAAAAAAATTTTTTTTGTTTGTTTATTTTAATTTTTGTTTTTAGTTATTTTGCATGCACGCGTTTTAGCATGTTTTGCTTTCTTGAAAGACGCGAATTCGCCTACTGACGAGCCCCTGTTCGCCTCCTTCAATAGTTTGTTTTATTAAAAAATACGTCTAGGAGATTAAAAGGAGCGAAACGTATTTTTTAATTAAAATTACATTATTTTTGGTTAAGTTTAGCACATCATATGAACCATTTATTTATTAATTTAATATTTTTGTAGGCTGTTTTCATGGTATTTTTACTTTAATTTTTTTTTCATGTTTTTCATCTTGGGTTTTTTCGGTTTCCCTCATAGTTTTTGTTTTTGTTTTTCTAATTAAACCATAATAACTTTAATAATTGTTCTTTTATTAGGATAATACTACATTTTATTGAATAAAATTTGATAAAATAAAATTTGAAAATTTGAATAAAATTGTTATTTTGGTGAAAAGAGAGTGTAAAAACATGAAAATTATGTGTTAAAAATTACATTTTTGGAAGAAAATTTAGTATAAAAAAGTACCTAAAATTTTCCCGAGAGGGGGTCAGATTTTAAATTCTAGAGGGGGTCAGGGGTAAAAAATTTGGAAGGAGAGAGCCCCCCTTTAGATTTTCGTCTAGGGGGGTCCCAAAATTTTGAGGCTAGGGAGGTGGACCCATACATGGGCACGGGGGGGGGGGTGGGGGGGTTAAACCCCCCCCCAAATTCTGAAGTGGGGTTTAACCCCCCCCCCACTCAGAAGTGGGGGGGGAGAAATAGTTAACCCCTCCCCAATTTTGGAAAAATGAAGAAAAAAAATGTCTTTAAAATGACTTCTAACTGCCTCCAAACTTAAGTTTTGAGGTCAAAATGAATGTTTTAAGCAATAAAAAGTGTATTTAAAAAGTGCATAAAAAGTGTATTTAACTTATTTTTCCTTCAAAATCGAAAAACGATAGGGGTAAAATGCACTCCAGAAAAAAAACGATATGGGTATTTTGCGTTTCTCGGATTTTAACCCCCCCCCCTAATTTGGGGTTTAACCCCCCCCACTCCGGACCAACTTGCCCATGTATGGGTGGACTCCACCCTGCCCCCCCCTTTTTTTTCTCACCTATGCCCCCCTCCCGACTTAAATTAGAAGCATAATTTTTTATTTACTGTCATTGTTTTTTAGTTAAAAACAGTGATTAAATACACTTTTTAGGCCTAAATAGGCTGTTTTTTTAGTATATAAAATTCAATATTAGACCCATAGATAGATGTACAAGGTCACCGAAGCTAGGAGGGATATTTACCCCGGGGTAGGGGGCATAGGTGTTTTTGGTCGGGTCCGCTAGGGGGGGGTCCACCCCTGGGTGGAAGGCCAAAATTTTTTAGGGGGGGTCCAGGGGGGTCCGGACCCCCCCTGGCTTTTTAGGAGGGGGGGTCGAGGGCGACCCCCGGTGCGAGATTTGTAATTTAGTGGGGGTACGGGGGTCCAATTTTTTTAAAAATTTTTTTAAATAAAGAAATTAAGTGTTTTTAGGTCTAATATTGAATTTTATGTATTAAAACAGCCTATTTAGGCCTAAAAAGTGTATTTAAACACTGTTTTTAACTAAAAACCCGTGTTTTTGACAGTAAATAAAAAAATATACTTGCAGAATTGGTCGGAGGGGGGGGGGGAGGGGGGGTCAGCCTCGGTTGGGGGGGTCAGGCAGGACCGCTCTCAAGCTTTGATGGGAGGGGGGGGCCCTCTGAATTTTTTCTTGGGGGGGGTCAAATTTTTGGCTCTAGGGGGGGGTGCACCCCTCTGTACCCCTCCAAAAACACCTATGGTAGGGGGGTCGACCCAGGGTCGTGATGAAAGATTTTGAAACCTAAAAGGGGGTCACAGGCGGGGTCCAATGTCCGAAGCAAAATACTTTTAAACCATTAAAGATTTAATAATAGTTTTTTTCTAAGATAATACTACATTTTTATTAAATAAAAAACGAATATTGAAATTGAATATTCTGGTAAAAAAAGGGTGTAAAAACATGAATTTGTGTTAAAAATTCACGTTTTTGGAAGAAAATTTAGTATAAAAAGTACCTAAAATTTTAAAATTCAAAAATTTGGGGGGAGAGGGGGCTGGATTTTTTTAGGAGGGCTCAAAATTTCGAGGCTAGGGGGGAGGTGGACCCCTCCCTACGCCTAACCCCCTTGTTCATCTATGATTAGACCTAAAACCATTTAAATTATTCATTTAAAAAACTTTTTTGAAAAATCGGACTCCCTGACCCCCCCAGACCTGTGCACTGCCCCGTGCCTCCCCCCCCCCCGCTCGGGGTTTTATTGGGGGCAATTCCAAAACGGGGGGAGGGGCACGGGGAGGGGCAAATTTTTTGAAACGGGGAGGAAGCAATAAAACGGGAAGGGGCAAGCAGGGGAGAAAGAAAAATTAAAAAGAGAAAAAAAGAAAAAAAAAGGGAAAAGGAGAAAAAGGGACAAAAAAGCGAAAACAAGGTAAAAATAGGTCTAAAATGGCTTAAAATACATTGAAATAGGTTAAAAACTGCAAAAAAATTTGCGATGATGATGACGTCATCATAGGTCAAAAATGGCGTTATAATTTTAGGTACTTTTTTATTTTTGGCGGGGAGGGGGGGCAAACCTTCCAATAAAGCCGTGGGGGCATTTCGAGACCGTGCACAGGTCCGGACCACAACCCTAAACTTGAAATCTCGGACCCGGCGTCAAAGCTCCCCCCTTAAAATGCAGAGGGGTGCAGAGCCCTCCCCCCCTAAAAAATTTTAGCCTTCCACCCGGGGGTGGACCACCTCCCTAGCGAACTTGACCAAAAACATGTATGAAAACAACACCAGTAGAACCTCGCTTACCCGTTCTGGCGACGTGGTAGACCAACCACGCCAGGGCGCTCAGTACGATGTAGACCAATCCGTAGCGGAACTTCTCTCGCAGTTGGGGAAAACTGCATTTCCAGTACTGGCTCTCCAGGAGGGGGCTGGCGAACTGGGGGTTCCACCAGCGGGGGCTGGCCCGCTCAAACAGGAGGAGGGGGGCTCGACGTCCCCCGCTCCCCGACGCCCCCCGCAGTCCGCCGGAGGCGCTATTCACGGCGCGAACGGAGCGTGTGGCCATCGTTTTGACGGCGGAACTGGGGGTGGGGACCCGGGTACCCCCGCCACTGCTGCCGTTCAGCTGGGAGCTTTTGGACTTCTTCTGGCTCGGCGGGTTATCCGATTCCTTCGGATACCCCAGTGGGCGATCACGGATTTTAGGTAGAAGAATATTTATTTTTTAGTTTACAATCATACTGACTGACACATGGGCATGTTAAGTTGATACGAAGTGGGCGGAATGTTAAACACAGAACGGCAGGCTTCCGGATTTTGGGGGGTATGCCCGATCCTCGAAATTTAGGGGGGCGTTCCAAAATTTTTTTTGCTGTATCGTACCTTAAATTTAAATACCCTACTTCAGACCTGTACACTGCTCCCGGGGTTCTATTGCGGGGGCAATTGCAAAACGGGGAAGCACGGGGGGCAACTTTTTTGAAACGGGGGGGGGGGGACAAAACGGGGGGCACGCAGGGGAAAAAGAAAAAAATAATAAAGCGGGGGAGGGGCGGGGGGGCATTTCCAGACCGTGCACAGGTCTGCTATTTTTAACGTTTTTAGTATTGGGGGACCGACTTATTTTTCTACCCCCAAATTTTAGGGGAGGAGAGGTGTCGCTGTCCCGTGTCGGCAGTTTCGAGATTTTGGTGAAGGTAAAAACCCTCTAGCTCCCCAGAAAGCCTATTTTAAAAAAAATATGCCGAATCATTTATATTTTAAAAAAAGATTTTTTCTAAAGATATTTTGCAAAAAGTATTTCTTCACCTTATTACTTCAGCAACAATAAAATTAACCCTTATGATTTTAGAACCATTTTACAAAAATTTTTAAAGTTAGATTTTTACTTATCTACTAAATATCCACTAAATAAATTACCTATATAAGATAGTGGAATTTGAAGTTAGAGTTAATATGTTAAAAAATAGATCATTTGTAATATTTTTACAAAAAAATATATGTTTACGGATTTTATCATTTTGGAAACATGACACTATTTATTAAATAAAAAGGTCATAATTGAACTAAATTTAATTTCTAAACTTTTGGCAGCGCAGCTTTCTTTTAAAAAGTTTTATTGAAACACAAACCTGTGCACTGTCACCTCCCACTACCCTCCCCCCCCCATCCTCGGATTTTACTTAAAGAGGGCAATTCCAAAATGGTGGCACAGGGGGGCAATTTTTCTGAAATATGGGGGGAGCAATAAAACGGGGGTTAAGCAGGGGAGAAAGAAAACAATCAAAAGGAAAAAAAGAGGAAAAAGTGGAAAAAAGTAAATTATAAGTAAAATTCCAATAATATGGCTTAAAATGCATTAAAATCAGGTACTAAAACTGCTAAAAATCGTTTTGCGATCGCACAGTGGGGCTTGCCTGAGTTGCTTGTTTTGGCAGCATTGGAGTGAGAGGAGTTGCATTGGGATTATTTTCCCCGTCGTAAGACATTCTTCTTTAAATTCCTTAATTGTCGCAAGTTCGTTAAATAAATATGTTGGTTAGTTATTTTTTTTCATTAGTAATAAAGGCCGTCAAGTTTAGTTTCTTCAGAAGTTTAATCCATTGTTGAGATATAAATAAAACAATTTGAAGGTGAATTAAATAAAATATCCTTCTGCCAGTCCAGTAGTAAAGCTCTGAGCTCTTTTTTTTTCACAGCGAAGGTAAGGAATAATGCAGCAAAAAACGGACGAAAAAATTCGATTCCCGTTCGATTAAAAGGAAGTTTTAAATTTAAAACTAAATTTTATGCACGTGAATACAACAGATTCCATAAAAATTTACGCAAATTATATAAATATCATTTAAAATATTACATATGATATTTTTTTCTGATTTCTGGTTTTCTTTTGGTCGGTTGTTAAAACTGTTCCTTTAAATGGTTTTACGGTGGAGTTCTGCAGCAGTAAATTGTGAACCGCAAAATAGTGAGGCCTTTTTGCAGCAACCTCGACTCCTGTAGATGGGTCTTAATTTTTTTTAATTACATTATTTTTAATTCTAATATTTCAGTTTATGGCAATTCTAAAATTTATTATAAAAGTAAATAACATTGAAAGTTTAAAAATTTAATCACTATGACTATTTAGGCAAAAAATTTAATTGATTTGATGGCGTCATTTATCACTTAGACCGAGTTGATTTTTTTTTATGAAATAGCAAATAATTTGAATGAAAAATTAAACAACACTAACAAAATAAGGTAAAAGTTTAACACCTCTACAACTTTCATTAAATTTTGCACAAAAATATATGTTATTGATGGTGCCGCATCTGAATATCACCATGATATGGCGCTTGATAGCCATTCTCGAGATATTAAAGGGGAGTTCCAAATCCCCCATACAAAATTGCGATTTTTACCAATTTTTGACTATGGTTTTGGAAGGAAGTTTTTTTAAAAATATAGAATTTGTAAGGGTGACATATTTAAACTTTGGAATTGTCCGCAGTTGTTTGTTTTAATTTAAAGTTTAGGTACCTTTATTCCGGGCGCCGCAAATATTACATGGACCGGACAGTGGCGTTCCCAGGATTTCATTTCAGGGGAGGCGGTCTGGGGGGGGGGTTACATACTAACCCTGAGGGGGGGTCTGGGGGGACGGCAGCCCCCCAGAAACGGGGGGTCTGGGGGCGAGAGCCCCCCAGCGGGGTCAAGAGGCAGCCCCTTGTCAGGGGGGTCCGGGGGGCAGAATGCCCCCTGGGGGGAAAAATTTTTAATTTAAGGCGCTAAAATACACTAGAAATTTTAATTCTAGATGATAATTAAAACAAAATTTAAGGTTTTCTTATTCCTATTTATTTAAAACATGTGTTTAAAACTTTAATAAAAGGTTAATAGTGTTTATAGTAGTTTTATTCAACATGTATGCCTTAACTATTGAGCGGAAAAATCGATTTCAAATTGAAAAACTGAGATAAATTGTCAATTTAAACTATCCGCGAAGCGGGGAAAATTTGGTTTTTTGACTATTAATATGCTTTTGGAAGGCATTAGGAAAGTTTCTGTATTAATATTTAAGAAAAAAAAATTTTCTTTTCCAAAATTCAAAAAACTTAAGGGTTCCCCTTACGAAAAAATCCGGCTTCGCCGGATTTAAGGGGAGGGGGGCGGCCGCCCCTCCCCTGGGCACGCCACTGGGACCGGAGTCATGGACCCCTATACTCCCTATTAGACCCCTATTATAAAAATATTTATTGACATATTTATTGACATTTTATAAAAAAAACGCGAAAAAATGTAAAATTTTAGTACTTTTCAAAATTTTCAAAAACACATTTTGAAAATATAAAAATACGTTGATACAATCAAAATCACCTATTTTTATGAAAAAAATTATTAGCAAAAAGTTTCTAGCCCAAAAATTTTGGATTTGCGCACGTGTAGAATCTGCCAGTGATGTATCTGTTGCACACCCATTTCAAAACGGCGTTTGCTATTCTCAGTAATAGTAATCTTCAGTAACTCTCAGTAACGACATCAGATTCTCAGATTTTACCTTCGCAGCTGTTTGCTAACCTTAGCTTACGTGTTCCTAAGCCTAAGCAAAACCAAAAAAAACAACAAAAAAAACAATCTAAGCTTTTGCTACGCTGTTGTTTGATAAGTTTAGCTTGTTTTTTTAGGTTTTGCTTAGGTTTAGGAACACGTAAGCTTAGGTTTTAGGAAGAAGGCTAAGGTTGTTTTTTTAGGTTTTTTAGGCTTAGGAACATGTAAGCTTAGGTTAGGAAACAGCTGCGGGGGTTAAATTTGCAGAGCTAATTCCTGCTAGCCCCTAAGGTTGGTCATTACTGAGAATTACTAAGAATTACGATTACTGAGAATAGCAAACGCCCTCAAAACGCCGACTGCAGGGTTTCCAGATTTTTTTTAAAAAAAACCCCAAAACAGCCAAAAAAAAACCCCAAAAAACCCTAAAATTTAGAAAAAAACCCCAAAAAAAACCCCATACCAAAAACATAAAAAATTGGCCTAAAACCTTGCAAAAAATCAACTTTTCCAGATATTTTTTTCAAAAAAAACCCTAAAAAAACCCCATTCAAAAACAAATTTTGAAATTGTATTTTAAACTCTAAAAACAACCATTTTGTTTAATTAACTTTTACAAAAAAACCCCAAAAAAACCCTATACAAATTTATTAACAATAGATAGAAAAACACATAAATTACATGAAATATTTAGTTAATAAACAAGATACTATAATCTGATTAAATTAATTAAAACAGATTCTTTTCAAAAAGAACAACTTTAAACTCAAAACTTTGCACCCCCGGGTCAACCCTCCCTATAAAGCTAGGGGGGACCCCCTCCCAGAATTCAAAATTGGATTTACCCCAGGTAACCACCCCCCTAGCTTCCCTTAGGCTACAAAACATCATTTATTTCCTTTATTAGTAGTTTAATCCGTTTTTAATGCCCGAAAATGGAACACATATTTAAAGTTGACCTAGAGAAACATGTTTTTCACCACTTTTTATCAAGTGAGTTTTTAAACCGATTTTTGATGGGACTTGCAACGTATGATGGGACTTGCACCGTCAAATATAGTTTAAAAAAGTATGCTATATGTTGTATTTAACGTTAATTATATTGAATTATATTAAGAATATTATGAGTATTTTAAAAATTAAAAACAATAAATGTTTGTTATAAAAAAATATTTTAACTGCGCAGTTAGCTAGGGCCGGAATTCATACAGAGGGATAATCCTCGGGCTAGCTCGGTGTTACAGATTACAGTAGGTTTCCGTATTACAAATTACAGTAGGTTTCCGTATACCTGGGGCTAAGTGTGTTAAAATTTTATTAAACGATAAGAAAAGATATAAAAAGCCAAATTTGATAGAATTATTTATATAAAAAACGATAAACTTTTAAATCTCAATCAAATAATTGCAAATTTGTGTAAAAAGTCGCAGGGCAGAACAAAATATTGTAAATATATGTTAAACAAGAAATTTTTCAAACAAAAAAAATAAAATTAGCTGGGAAACCTACTGTAATTTGTCCGGATTAATTAACACCGTGCTAGCACCCAAAAATACCGTAGTTTAGACGTTGTATACACCGAATACCCCGCTTTGTGAATTCCGGTCAAAATTGTTTTCCAACAGTCCAAATAAACCAGCAGAAGTAATATTTATTAATCCACTAGCATTTTAGAGAAAATTTTTGTGGATTTAAGGCTGTTTTTAACCAAATATGACATAATTTAGATATTTAAAAAATTTCGTTCAAACTAAAAAAACCCTAAAAAAACCCCAAATCCAGAAAAAAAAACCCCAAAAAACCCTATGGGGTTTTTTTTAAAAAAAAACTCAATCGGTTGAAAAAAAAACCCTAAAGTTAGGGAGAAAACCCCAACCTGGAAACACTGGCCGACTGTCCAGGAGTATAGGGGTCCATCCCGGAGTCCATAAATATTATGAACTACTTTACAAATGGATTAATACCTTTTTCTGAATAGGTTTATTTTACGGCCCCCTCACCGTAGTCTGATTCTTTAAGTCACGTTTTATAAACATTAAAAATTGAACAAAAGTATATATTTTTTATTTGATAACCAAAAAAACACATAATATAAACGCAAATACGCTTAAAATTAAAAGTGAAAATTTTAAAAAAAGTCGATTTTGTATGGAGCTTCCCGGACTTTCTCTTTAATATCTTGAAAACGGCTGATGATTGCCAATCAGTCATAACCATATCAGCCAATACATATATGTGAATGCAAGATTTTTCTTATCTCGCTGAAGGTGTTATACTGCACTAATACCCAAAAGAATTATAAATTTAAACTAACTTTTATAAGGTCTCATATTATGTTAAAGCAAAATACTGAATTAAATGTATTTATGTTTTTCTTGAATTTAACAAAATTCTAGATTACGACCCAATTCACGGATAGGGGTAAAAGCCGGACCACCCGGACGGACGGACAGAAATCGAAGGGCTAAAAGCTGGACCGCCGGACCATCGAAAAACGCTAATATCTTGATAAATACTGCATTAAATTATGAAGTAAACACATTAAATTGATACTTATGGCATTCTACAAAATATGTAACAGGTTTTAAAAGTTGGTTTTCTATATTTAAAAAAACAAAATCTTCCGGGTTTTTAGTTTGCATGGTCGAATTTTTGAATGTGCTGTTTTCCTTATTTTATAAGGCATTGTCATTTTTAAATCATTTGTTTAGAGTGATTAGTTATATTTCAATATAATACGATCTGTTTACGTTTAAAAAATCATTAAATAAAAAATTATTTTATGGTTTCTAAATACACCTTAAAACAGTGGGATCTTTTGTCCATGGTTTTAATTTGATTGACTATAAAATTAATTTTCCCGCGCATTTGAATAAGAAAAATACCAGGCAATGCATTTAAAACTTTATTAAAACTCAGAATGTAAACGAATTATATTAAATTCACTCTTAAACACCTCAGAATTTTTTTAGCTTTAAAATGTCATATAGTATTCGTGATCACGTCATATATGTTTTGCTCCGTGGGATAGGTTTTCGGAAGAGCAGCGGCAAAACGGGGCTTCAAAAGGCAGGTGCGAATATGGCTAAAAGAATGCAGCGCGGGCGGGTTGGTAGAAAGGCGTGGGCAGGTTATTAGACATAAATTCAGGCGTCCCTTTATGCGCACGGTGTCCTTTGATGCGCAGGGGATTCCTTCCGTTTAGAACAATGGATTTCGACCAGGGTGAATTCTTTATTTGCTTATATTATGCTGATGCCATTTGTAGTAAAAAATTATTCCAAATTGTATTTATAATCATTTTAAATCTATAAATTTATAGGCACCTTGCACTGGAACTCGGTTTATACATGAAGTATGCAATATACATAAGCGTCACCATAATGGATAATTACCGTAGCTCCTTTTCATCTTTTGTAGTATGCAGATCAACTGATCAAAATTTCGCGCGCTTTTGATCGGTTAATCTGCATACCACAAAAGATAATTAGGAGATACGGTAATTATCCATTATGGTGACCCTTATGCATATTGCATACTTTATCTATAAACCGAGTTCCAGTGCAAGGTGCCTATATGCCTTTTAATTTATTGAAAATTAACTCTCAATTCGTTTGATTTCTGCGAATTTGGATTACACAGTACCTTTGAATTCCTCTATAAGCCACAATCACTCTGAAAACAGTCACTTAAAAACGTGACTGTAAAGAATCGGACTACGGTGAGGGGGCCGTAAAATAAACCTATTTAGAAAAAGGTATTAATCCATTTGTAAAGTAGTTCATAATATTTATGGACTCCAGCATGGACCCCTATACACCTGGACAGTCGGCGTTTTGAGATGGATACTTTTTTGTAAAAATATTACAAATGATCTATTTTTTAACATATTAACTTTAACTTCAAATTCCACTATCTTATATAGGTAATTTATTTAGTGGATATTTAGTAGATAAGTAAAAATCTAACTTTAAAAATTTTTGTAAAATGGTTCTAAAATCATAAAGGTTAATTTTATTGTTGCTGAAGTAATAAGGTGCAGAAATACTTTTTGCAAAATATCTTTAGAAAAAATATTTTTTTTAAAAATAAATTATTCGGCATATTTTTTTAAAATAGGCTTTCTGGGGAGCTAGAGGGTTTATACCTTCACCAAAATTTCGAAACTGCCGACACGGGACAGCGACACCTCCCCTCCTCCCCCCCTAAAATTTGGGGGTAGAAAAATAAGTCGATCCCGCAATTTTAAAAACGTTAAAAGTAGCAGACCTGTGCACGGTCTGAAAATGCCCCCTCCGCTTTATTATTTTTTCTTTCTCTCCTGCTGGCTCCTTGTTTTGTTGCCCCCCCCCGTTTCAAAAAAGTTGCCCCCTGTGCTCTCCCGTTTCGGAAATGCCCTCCAATAAAACCCCGGGGGCAGTGCACATTTCTGAAGTAGGGTATTTAAATTTGAGGTACCATACAGCAAAAAAAAATTTTGGAACGCCCCCCTAAATTTCGAGGGTCGGGCATACCCCCTCCCCCCGCCCCTCCCCCCCGAAATCCGGAAGCCTTCCCTTCTGTGTTTAACAGTCCGCCCACTTTGTATCAACTTACCATGCCCATGTGTCAGTCAGTATGATTGTAAACTAAAAAATAAATATTCTTCTACCTAAAATCCGCGATGGCCCACTGGGGTATCCGAAGGAATCGGATAACCCGCCGAGCCAGAAGAAGTCCAAAAGCTCCCAGCTGAACGGCAGCAGTGGCGGGGGTACCCGGGTCCCCACCCCCAGTTCTGCCGTCAAAACGATGGCCACACGCTCCGTTCGCGCCGTGAATAGCGCCTCCGGCGGTCTGCGGGGGGCGTCGGGGAGCGGGGGACGTCGAGCCCCCCTCCTCCTGTTTGAGCGGGCCAGCCCCCGCTGGTGGAACCCCCAGTTCGCCAGCCCCCTCCTGGAGAGCCAGTACTGGAAATGCAGTTTCCCCCAACTGCGAGAGAAGTTCCGCTACGGATTGGTCTACATCGTACTGAGCGCCCTGGCGTGGTTGGTCTACCACGTCGCCAGAACGGGTAAGCGAGGTTCCTTTTTTTATTGTGTTAGTCTATTTTTTTGCTTTTACTGGTATTCGTATCATGTTTTTGCCTTAAGGAGTTTTAAACGTTTTATGTGTATTGTTTAGGTTGTTTTTATATTTTTTTTTTGATTATATCTATAAAATTTATATTTAAGAAATATTTTATTAAATAATTAAGTTTTGCTTTAAATTTTATTAAAAAAAAGTCTTTTGTCTAAATTATTTTTTACGTTTTATCTAAATTTATCTTATTTTTAGTATATTATGAAAGCTTTAATTTGTATAAGTGTGTGTAGTGTATATTTTTTTCTTTATATTGGTTTTTTTATATTTCATTAGTTTAAAAATTTATATGATATAAATTTTGTTTTATTGTTTTATTGGTCTGATGAAGATTGTTTGTAACAATCGAAACGTCACGTTTTAAGTGTATTCAATAAATGTTTTATCGACAGTTCTTGTGTTTATTATAAGAATTTTGACTATTGCTACATACGCACACCAACTGGAAAAATTAGTAATAGAATATCAGTTTATGTCAGAAATATCAGAAAACTATAGTCTATACAAAAATGATGCGGACTGGCGACAAAACTCGAACTTTGAAAAATGTTATATATCCATAACGGAGGTTAGAATATGTGCGGGACATATATGAGAGCATAGCTTAGACTCTTGGCTATCTTTTGAAAAGGTTAGGAAAAAATGTTTTCGAATAACGTCATAACTACAGCCGATGCGGTGAAAAAAAACTGGTCCCAAAAAAACAAATCTTTTTTTATTAGTAGGAGATAGGAAACACCGATTGGTATGCTGTTAAAACATACTTTTCTGAGTTGTTTCTAAAAGTTTGAGCGAAATCGGCTTATTAATTTGCCTTTTTTTCGGTTATAACCGTTAAACAATTGTAGGACCTAGTAGGTAAATAGATCATATATAAATAAAAGCGCTGATTGCGCGCGGTTTTCACGATTTTCATTTGATTTGAATAATAATAAACCGCACGCATTAAACGCATTATTAAAAAAATTTGAGCGAGCCGATTTCGCTCAAACTTTCAGAAAAAACTCAGAAAAGTATTTTTTAACTGCATACCAGGGGCCTATTTTATAAAGATTTCTGTAATTGTAAATTAATAAACGCATTTAATTTCTTCTTATTTTATTAATTAAGAAATACGTACGTAACTGTGGAATTTGCGGAATTTACAGACATGTAATTTCTTAAATTCTAAACGCAATTTTATTAATATACTTTTTAATTAAAAATAGAAAAAAAAATATGCGTTCATTAATTTACAGCGAAAAATTAATTACAAGCAATTTTTATGAAATAGGCCCCAGGCGGCCTTTTTAATCTCGTATAATAATTAAAAAGTTTTGTTTTTTTTGGGACCAGGTTTTTTTCACCGCATCGGCTGTAGTGATGACGTCATTGAAAAACATTTTTTTCCTAACCTTTTCAAAAGATAGCCAAGACTCTAAGCTATGCTCCCATAATTGTCTCGCACATATTCTAACCTCGGTTATGTATATATAACATTTTAAAGTTCGAGTTTTGTCGCCAGTCCGCATCATTTTTGTATAGACTATTAGTTTTCTTGTGATATATTCGTTCAAATTTTTAGTTCTCAAATAATATCAAAAGTATATAACATAAAAATAATAAAATATTTAACTTTAACTATTTCTCGGACAGATTTACTGCCTAGGGCGCGCCCTATTTAGGGCTAGCAACGGCCGTTGATAATTAATTAGGACGTTAATTAGGACGTTTAATGGCCTTAATTATGACCCTAACGCAACAAGTCACTTCATAAATCAAATCATTAAAAATTTAGTTACTTCAAAACTTATTAATTTTTACTAAAATGAATCAACAAACACTTTTTGGTTTTATTTTAGTTACAAAATTCACAATTTGTTTCTATTAGAATTAATAGCATGGATTTTTTTCACAAAAATATAACAGTTTTGATTTTAATATATTTTTTTCTGAAAAACCTAACAAGAGCGTAGCCTAAATAGAGCAATAAGGCCCTAATTACGGCCATTTAGGGCCCTAACTAGAACGCACCCTAGATAGAGCCAGATTTCTTTATTTGGACTTTGAGAGTCCTAACTAGGGTGCGCCAAAATTAGAGTGGGTTCTTGTTAGGACAGTAAATATGTCTGAATTAACAAAATAAAAAAATTTTTTACAAAAAATAAGAATCTCCGCTATTAGGATAATGACTTATTTAATTGACTCTCAGTTCCCCGAATGTTCCAGAAGAAATATGAGGCAAGAAGTGAAGGGGGGACAAATATATCCCTGGTTCACCCGAGAATATTCTGACTCACCCCCGTCAGTTTTTAGGGCAGTCATAATATCCCTGGACACCGGCCCGCCAAATAAGATTAACCCGTTCTGTAATTGCTTTTAACATAACATAACATAACATAATTTATTTTTGCTAAATGCCGGAAACACACTAAAGCATAACAACTATGCATTTTAAGCAAGTGAGTACCTTATTAGTAAATCAAAATAGTTAATAGAAAAGTATAGTAATCAATAGAAGGCTTCAATTGAATCTAACAATCAGTGTTTTCTGTAAGCAATGTACTGTGTTTTTTATACCAGTTCAACCAGTTCATTCAAACACAAATGACCTTCGCAATCATTAATAGTGTAGGGCATTTAATTTCGGCACTTTTCCCAATCGGGCATTTTTGATTTTGGACTATATCTTTGGTAATCCCGGACGGAATACGACGTTTGATAGCTCAAATGAGAGCTAATTATATGTAGATGACTTTCGTGAGCTTTTTATTTGTTATGTTATGATATTTTCATGTGAAATTGTGTAATTTATAAAAAATAAAATTGTTACTCGTTTTTAGAACATGGGCATTTCATGATTACGCAATAAATTGGTTTAAAAATTAAACTTTCCTGGTAAAATTTAGTCTATTTTCCGAATTTTTAGTCCCCGTAGTTCCACGTTGCGTCTGTGGTGAGCAATCGTTATAAAATAAAATAGTGTGATTTCGGCACACATATTGCTGTAGGTAAAAACGGGTTAAATTAAGAGGTGGAGTGTTAAACTCTAGTTGTAAATAGTTAAAAGACAACGTTGAAATGTGTAGGGGTCATAGCACTGCATTTAAACTCGATTAAGGGGGTCCTTTAAAAAGTGCCGAAATTAAATGCACTTTTTCCCAAATTTTGCTCATTTTGATACGAATTGGCATTTAGCTGTAACTTTTTGCCAGTTACACGTTGAACAACAAGTAGACGCTTAAATTAAAGAAAACTGTCTGGAGATAATGATAGGCTTTTAAATTTTTGAAAATGATGCTTTTTTGACTGAGAAACAATTGATTGTTTGTAAAGTGCCGAAATTAAATGCATACATTTAATATCGGCAATTTTTCATTTTTAAAAAAACTGATTTAATTAAGTAAAAAAACAATTTTCGTACAATGAAACTTTTATGACGCAACGCAGTATTGTGAAAGCTTCAAAATGAACTATCAAACATGAAAATCGGGCCATGCAGTAAAAAGTTACTTTGGAAAAACAAAAAGTGCCGAAATTAAATGCACTACCCTAATTACATTAATTCTTTTTCAATTCGCTTTTTCTTCGGTTATAACCGTGAAACCTTTGTATGACCTAGTATGCTATACTAAATAGATCATATATAACTTTTGTACGTAAGTATAGTGGCTAGTAAATGTACAAATTGAAATGGTTAAAGCTTTACAGTAGTAATAAAAATTTGCATATTGCTCCTGTCCAGTTTTAACTATTTTATTTTGCTTGTTCACTGGGCACTAATCACGCACAAAAGTTTATGTATGCCGTAGGTTTCACGGTTGTAACGGGGGAAAAGGCCATCATGGGAACGGGTTATATATAAGGCCCAACTTTTCTCGCTCAAATTGCTTACAAATTTGAATGGAAGAGGGTGTGCGGTCTTTCTTGTCTAATTTTATAGGTTGCAATATTAAAAATATGACCCAGGAAAAACGTTACCCACCAGTTGTAGAGAAAACAGAATACCGCGTTGAATTTTAACGTTGGAAATCATTTATTTTCACAATTTATTAAAGTTTTCATCCAAATAACAAGTATGGCAGAATTTATATCAATATAATTCTTTTAATTATTATTAGATTATATAGTTATTTGCTTTTTCTTCTAATTGTTTGTAATTTTATTTCTTTTTTGTCTTTATTAATGCGATACATGTATTTAAATAGATGCCTTTTTGTAAATTCTTGTAAATCTAAGCAACTAATGAGCAGGCAACACAATCGCAAGTATATTAACATTTGTGGTGAATTACATTAATATATTCATGTTTTAATGTAGATTGTCTGTTTTTTTGCGTTTTCTTCCAATTATTTTTAACTTGATTTCTGTTTATCTGTTGTTTTAATTGGACATTGACTAAGCAAAGTCTAAGCAAAACTTAAGTCTGAGCAAAACTCAAGCCTAAAGCCTAAGCGAAACCTACGCCTAACCTAAGCAAAAGCTAAGCTAAGTATAAACCTAAGCAAAACCTCTAAGCCTAAGCAAAATCTAAGCTAAACCCAAGCCTAACCAAAACCTAAGCAAAGTCTAAGCAAAACCTAAGCCTAAGCAACATCTAAACTAAGCCTGAGCAAAACCTAAGCTAAGCAAAACCTAACCTAACCCCTCCCCTGTCATTTTTGGGGTAGGTTTGGGCCTTCTGCCGCCCGGAACGTACTACTCCTTTAATACAAAACCTATCTACTTTAAATTTAACATTTTGGTTTTTTTGCACAAAGCCTACAACCTTTCCATACTTTAGGCCCATTGGACAAATATTAAAGGAATAGTTCGTTTTGACGATATAAGAGTTTGTATTTGTGAAAGTGCTCCTTTAAGTTTTCAGTTTTATTTTGTATGTAGCGTGGTTTCATACGGAGTAAGCTTATTCATTTCGCTTAAAGTAAAATACACAGAGCCGATTACTGAGCACTAACTGTGCAACAAAACACTAAATTTAAAAATAACAACAATATTAAAAGTATTTTTGAAAATAATTTTTTAAGCTTATCAAAAACGGAAAAAAATAGTTCTATAAATACGAAAAGAATAATTTTAAAACATATTTAAATCTCAAATAAGCTTTAAATTGTTTATTTAAATTGCGATCCACGGAGTACTAAAGCGTCAAATGCTCTAAATTCCGGTATTATTAGGGTGAAGTGCAAAATCACCATAAAAGTAGTGTAAAATCTCCATGGCAAAATTCACCATAACGTAGTGCAAATTCCCCATTACAATCAGAAATGCGTTTGCAAAATAAATTGTGTTAAAAAAACTAAGTTTTAAACATAAAAGCCTTAAAAATGTTTTAATTTTTTTCTAAGCCTAAGCAAAGCCCTAAAATCACACTAAATTTTATCATGATAAAATTTTGTTGTATTTTTCAAATGTCAAAATTTAAAAAAAATATTTCAAACGCATTATATTTATGGAGAATTTACACCACCTTATGGGGATTTTGTAACGTTTATGGTGATTTTGGCATATGGCGAAATTGTCCATTGGTTTTTATACGGACCCATTATTAGGGATCTATGGAGAATAATATTTGAGGGTTTGAGTTTTGTTCTTACCCTCAAATATTATTCACCATAGCTCCATTCTTAAATATTATCAGTAGAATTAAAAAAACCTATTCCTGTAAAACGTAAATTAAAGTTTTTCAAGCGCTTTATGCCAGCAGGGCGGCGAGTAACAATTAGCCCTGAGGAAAACTACCATCAACAGATTAGTAGCTTATTGACATTAAGATTACCTTCTGCAATGATGGTCTGCTGATCAAGACCCTTCCGAGACCTGCAAGGCTGTCATACGAATACACTAATAAATTAATTAGATGCTATTGTTAGGTTGAGTATTTAATTGTGGTTAACGCCTAGTAACAAGGTATGAGTATGACACTTTAGTAAAATAAATTACAATTTAGACTTTAAGCAAACGGTCAACAATCCCGAAGATTAAGATTGGGTATACGATAGCATTGCCAATATACTTGTTCTACTAATCAAAAACAAACACTTACTTACGTTACTGTGAGTTACGGTGAGTAGACCGATATTCGATGGCCCAAAACTTTTAACAAAAAACAAAACAAATATTAAAATTTTATCCTGTTTATCATTGCTCGATTAATATGAATTTGCGCTAATTTAAAAACAGAATCATAGTCGTTTTTTGCTGAAAAGGATCTAGGCAAAAAGAATGTACAAAATGCATTTAAGCAACTAAGCTACTTTCTTCACTTCTATTGCAGTAAAAAAACTTTCAAATTACGTTTTTATAACTTATAACTAATTTAGGCAAACAAAACAAACAGCTGAACCCGCAGTTGTATGAATACATAATTTTTTGGTCGAAAAAAGTTTTCTTAAACTGTAAGATCTCAACTTTCCAGATTTTCGAATTTCAGCGTTTTTTATATCCAGAAAAACATAAATGAAAATTCAAAATTGTAAAATAAAGGATCAACTGTTTAACATTAAAAAAACAATTATGTCCTGAGAAGATTTTGTATTTCAGCTTAGTTTTGGTTTATGTATTCGCGACAAAACTTTAGTTTTATTTTGAAAAATGATATTAATTTTTGTAATATTTATTACACAAATCAAGCTGCTAATGTCGTCAAATTGTGAAATGAAAACTTTCTGTTTTTTTGTTTTTTTTTATCAACTTTAAGCTAAAAAAATTATGCCCTGAGAAGAAAAATTTAAGATTTTAAGTTTAAAGAAAATTTTTTTAAAAAACGCTTTTAATTTATCTCTTCAAAAAAGTTCCTTCGGGTCAGTTGTCCAAATCACAAAAAAAATTAAAGAACTGAATTCTTGAATCTCATAATAAATGAGATTGAGGTCTAAAAAGTGTGTAAACTTACCTTGATTCTGTTGTTGGAAAACCACACAAAAAAACTGAACGTACTATTTATAATACTATGATCGTCAAATCAGTTCACCAATTCCATGCTCATGCACATTAAACGACACCATACGCAAATTATTTCTTATGTGAGTTATTTTCATGAATCGAGTAAACCATTCGTCAATTTTTGTTATTTCACCCGATAATTCCAGGCAGTGCAAAAAAAAACAAGTAAACGGCAAAAAAAACCCAGTAAAATACGTATAGCAACACAGTGTTCCGATTGTTTTAATAAATTTCGTACCATTGTAAACTTAGTAAATATTATTCATTCTGCACAAAAATTCTTTGAATGAACGGAAGCTTTTAAATTGCGTACACCGAATATTTTGGACATACAAATTTAGTTACCTGCAGACAACAATAGAAAGTAAAATCTGGGCGAATTTCAATTTTATTTTAAAAATTAGGAATTTAAATAAAAAAATCTAAATTTCTGCTAGTTACACTCTTTAAATCTACTTAATGGATTTTCAAAAGCCTGTTTTTTTGAATTTTGAACCAAGAAAATAATTTGTACATTTTTTTAAGAAAGTAATTTTTGCAAAACCAAAAATAAAAAGTAATCGGTTAAAAAGTAACAATTATTTGCTTAGCGCACAATAATTTTTATTAGTTGCAAAATAACAATAATATTGTCTGGGTTCAAGAAATTACAAAGTAAATTTAGAGAGCACATTCATGTTTGATCCAATCGAATGTTATGTGTGAGCCATATGATATGAATTTAAAATCTTTCTAGTTTTTTATACATTTATTTTAATTCTTTTTACTTAAAGTTATAAATTCTTGTTAATTCCAAATCCAATTTGATAAAAGGCTTTATTAATCTAAATTTCCGTTATTACATATCAAATCCACAACTTGGCGATGAATGTGACACGCGATTTCTCAAGCCTTTTTTTCAATTAAATTGTCTTAATTTTATTCATTTAAAGATCTAAATTCCCGCTAAATTCAAATCCTTAACTCCGCGGGGTGCTATAGAAAATTCGGTGAACCCGAATCAAGATAGAGTTTTTGGGATTCTTAATCGAGTTTCAAAAGAGAGAGAGAGAAAAAGAGTGGAGAAAAAAAAACAGATAGCTTAATTTGTGCCTGTGTTTGGAGGCTAAATGATCGAACGTTTAGCTCCGCAGCCCGAACCACTACTCCGACTGACAAGGGGGGCCTTAAGTGGCCGCATCTTCGGGGAAAATCAATTAAAAACGCTTATTAAAGCTGGGTGGGGCGCCGCGGTGAGCTGGACCCACAGCCCCGCGCGCGCAACAAATCTCGGCTAATATCCGATTTCAAAAAAAAAACAACTTTTTTCACATGCCGATTTTTTATACGCTATAATACTCGAAAGGTTAAAACAGACGGATTTGTACAGCGATTCGCTTGGATTAATTATGTTCCGCGGAGCTCCGGAGCGAAATTTCGTTTTTAGGAGCTCCGAAGCAAACCCCTGAACTTTTTCTATTATTGCAGTACTGATTTTATAAACAATAAAAATAGTTTTAAAAATGCAAATAGAATAACTTAGAATATATTTGAAGGTTAAATAAGCTTAACATCGCTCATTTATAGGCGGAGCTCCAGAAATCTCTCTGCTGAAGCTCCGAATCATATAATTGAAGAGTAGGAACATGAGTAGGATGGGTAGATCGGGACGCGTTTGGGCTAAAAATTCTCGTTTTTTCATTATAAGGTTCCGGAGCTCCGGTAATTTAAAAATTTAAAATCGATTTCTATGAACCGTTGACGCTTTTTTAGGTGAGTACTTTCAAACCGTTATATAACTTTACATATGTTTTTAGTGATTTTAACTAAATTTCTTGAAATTTTTTTTTTCGTTTGGAAAAAAATAGTTTACAAAAATATTTTGCGAAATACCCTATGGCATTACTTTTTAATTTTTTATAAAACGACTACAAAAAGAAAGGTGATCTCTAGGAAACCTAAAACTTGTCTGCACTGGTGATGAAACTCAAAGATCCAACCTACAGTTTTTAGAGCTTTGGAGTTCCAGATCTCCAGAGTTCCAATAAAGTTTAAATTTGTTGCAAAACAATTTCAAAATTAGTTTTAAATTACTCATTTAAGCAAGAAAACTCCGGAACACTATAAAGATTTTTTGTTTAAATTAGTGATGTTTCTACCAACCAATAGCATGCTCCGGAGCTCCGGCCATTCAAAGCGGGGGAGCTCCGCCCCTTAAATGAGCGATTCTAAGCTTATTCTAGCTTGAAATACATTTAAAGTTACTTTATATGAATTTTTAATACTATTTTTATTGTTTTAAATAAGTTTTGAAAAAAATTCAGTTTACAAAAGTTCTTTGACAATATAATTTATGTCATCACTTTTTCATTAGTCATAAAATTAGTATAAAAATGAGCTCCTAAAAGCAGAGCTTCGCTCCAGAGCTCCGGAGCTCGAAGCTCCGGGGCACCTCACTAGTTTAAATGTCCTAAGCGAGGAAACATAATTCAGCGATAGAACCATCGCTATATTTTGACCATATAATCGTCAGCGGCCCTTTCTCGGGTTAATAAAATCACGAGTGCAGCAAAAATAGATGTAGATCGTTTGAGTTGCTGATGTTCCCTGGAGCTACTATATTTATAAATAATTAGGGAATAATGCCATAATTTATTTTATCAGCATTTTTTTATTATTTTTTTAAACTTATTAAAAACTCTAAAAACAGTCCTGAAATTCGAAAAAGTAGAATAAATTAGGAAATATTTTAAGTTTAAATAAGCTTTAAAAAACTTATTTAAAGGGCGGAGCTAAGGAGTTCCGGAGGAAGTTCCGCTTTAAATGGCTGGAACTCAGGAGCAATAATATTGATGGGTAGGAACAGCACTAGTTGAATATGTTAGAATTGTTGCGGATGCGTATAATTCAACGGGCTCAAAAACACACGAAACATTAGCACAAAAATTATATTTGAAAAAACTCTAAAAACGTAAAAAAACAATAGGATGACGTAAGTTCTAAATGTCTGTCATTTACGAATTGTCAATTTCAGAAACTGTCTGGCATATATATTTTTTTATAATTTTAACTTTTTATTATTTTTATTTTAGAAATATTGGTTTTTTTAGAAGCACAAGAATTGCCCTAAGTATCTCAATAAGGTAGTTTTTAAAAAATAAATGGCACAAAAACGCGTATTTTTATATATTCTTATAAAAACTTTTTTTGTAATTATAACTGTTTTACGTTTGTAGTTTTCGTTCGGACTTGTTGCTTTTAAACTAATCTTATTTTATCTCTTTAGCCTCGAATGAAACTAAGAATAAAATCATTTATCCTTAAAATTCCATAGAAAAAAGCTGAAATGACAGAGAGAGAAATTAGAAATCGGTTTTATACAACTTAGACAAAATCTCTTGACTCCAAAAAATCTCAATTTATCCGAGCTCGAAAGACGGGTGCGTGTAAGTTAAGTTTTTAGCGTCCGCAGAATCAATTCAGAGCTCCAATCCCAAGCAATGGTTCTTGATCGGTTAGAAGGGATATTTGGGTAGTTATCGCAACAATAAAAATAACAATTAATGCAAGTGTTTTTTTGTTTTAAACAAAATATTTTTGATTTCAAAAATAGCACATTAGCAATGTGCGACTAAATTAATTATTTTCGAATTTGTCCGTTATGAGAGCAATGATTTATTGTAAAACATAAAAGTGGTTTTCCCGTAATTCTTAATTGAGGCGCTGGTAAGATATACCAGTTTATAATACAGTACAAAACAAACAAAAATCTTAAAGATTATTTTTACAAACCTAACAATAGTTTT
>JASAMX010005907.1:40000-71040 GCA_030248175.1 Microlaimidae sp. YZB2_3
GGCGATTTAACCCTGCGGTACCACACCAACTATAATCAGAGAATCTGGATAAAATTTGGTAATTTATGTTCATCATCTTCTTCTTCTAATTTTTTTATTCCCAAAAAATAATTGCAATCATCTGTTCCGCGGGAGCGCCCACTGCGATTTAGGCCCATGTTACCGAAACAACTATAACCAGAGCACCTGCTAAATTTTGTAATTCATATTTATCATCTATCTTTGTTCTTATTTTCAAAAGATAAAAGTTCAAATGATTGGTGGTGCGGGGGTGCTACATAGCAATTTAACCCACGGCACCGCGCCGCTAACTATACTTAGAGAACGTGAATAAATTTTGCTGAATTCATATTCATCATCTTCTTCTTATTATTATTTTTACTTTAAAAATTATAATTGCAATCATTGGCGCACGGCATCGCGCCAACTGTATTTAGAGATCGTAAAGTAAACTTTGTCTGGAGCGCCACTGCACCGCACTAACTATAATTAAACAACGTGGTAAAATTTGTAATTTAAATTCTTCTTCTTCTTCTTACTATTTTCTATTTAAAAAAGTATATCTTGGCAACAGAATAATTATAAACATATGTCATTTCGTAACTAAAACTATAGTTTATTAGGCTATTTTTTAATTTAATTTGAAAGTGGTACTAGCCTTGAAAAATGCTCTAAGATTAGAGCAGGAAAATGGGGCGATTTTTCCCCGGGCGTATGTTTAGACAGAAAAGATGTGGACTAGTCTGAGATGGACATTATGTGGACTATAGAAAATTTGCATTTGATTTGGGCAGCTGCTCACTAAATAAAAATTTCTACCATATGATAATGATTTGTTTATACATTGATTTAATCACACAGCACTGTTGCTTTTTTTTAGTTTGATGAAATGTCAATTGAAAAAAATCATACTCACAGCAATCTTTGACAAGCGCAAAATCGCCACTTTTTCAAATTTATAGTTGTTTCTTACACATACAAATATAACCTTCTAATTAAAAAAGTGGCGATTTCGAGCTTGTCAAAGATTGCTGTGAGTATGATTTTTTCAATTGACATTTTATCAACCAAAAAAATGCAACAGTGCTGTGTGATTAAATCAATGTATAAACAAATCATTATCATATGGTAGAAATTTTTATTTAGTGAGCAGCTGCCCAAATTAAATGCAAATTTCCTATAGTCCACATAATGTCCATCTCAGACTAGTCCACATCTTTTCTGTCTAAACATACGTCCGGGGAAAAATCGCCTTATTTTCCTGCTTTATTCTTAGAGCATTTTTCAAGGCTATTAGATATATAAAATAAAAACGTTCAAAAACAATCGCAACGTTAAATTTGATATTAAAATCAAGCTAAGATAAAGCACACGCAGGACATGACTAACCAATTTTGATGATTTTTATAATCTAGCACGATGAATATATACGATCTATATGCTTATTTCACGGTTAAACAAAAACACAAACGTAATTTTTTAAAATCTAATCATTTTGATGCAAACTCTTCAACAGCAATACGTAACTGAACGAAGAGGTTACACCGATTGCTGCAACGATTTTACATATTTAAAAAAATACATAATTATTTACAATTTAAAGTGTAAAATCACCCTTTAAATGGATAAACGATTCATAAATTAATTTATTAAAATTTTGTTTAATTTTACACCTTACATTTTTTTAATATTTGTAATTAAATAAATTTTTCCAGTGTGTTAAGTGCCTTAAATAAAAAAAATTTTTCCGATGGGAATTTTGTCCTCCTCCTCCGCCCGACCGACCCCTTGACAAAAGGCTTTGCCTCTTAACCCTGCTGAAGGGTTTCAGCCATACATGGGCACGGGGGGTTGGAAGGGGTTAACCCTCCCCCAACTTCTGAAAAGGAGGGTTTAATAACCCCCCCCCCCCGGAGGAATAAGAAAAGGTTAACCCCCCAATTTTAGAAAAATCAAGAAAAAAATGTCTTTAAAATGATTTCTAACTGCCTCCAAACTTAAGTTTTGAGATCAAACTGAATGTTTTAAACAGTAAAAAGCTCAAAAATGCAATAAAAAGGGCTTTTGAACTAAAATTGGCGTTTTAGACCTATTTTTATTTTAAAATCGAAAAACGATATAGAAATAGGTAATATGCACTCCAGAAAAAAACGATACGGATATATTGCGTTCCTCGAATTTTAACCCCCTCCCCCTAATTTGGGGTTCCCCCCCCCCCACCACCTTCCCACCCCTCATTCCCATACTTGATTACGGTTTTAACACCCCTCCTCCACTCCGGACCAACTTGTCCATGTATGGAACCCCAAAAAACCAACCAAAACAAAAAAACCAAAAAAAAACAACAAACAACAAACAAAAAAACAAACCACACAACAAACCAAAAAACAAAACAAAAAAAAAAACAAACAAAAAACCCACAACAACAAAAACAAAAACCAAAACAAACACCAAAACAAACACAAAAAAAAAAAAACAAAAAACAAACAAAAAACACACACAAAAAAAAAAAAAGGTGGGCAGGATAGGAATCGTAAAATCCCTTCAAAAAATCTCGAAGCTACCGACACTGCCTCTTAAGGTAGACGATACAGTTGCAAAAATTTCACCAATTTTCCCCAAAACATGTACTCGGGGGTTTTCGGAAGTCCTGATGACGAATCCGACCTCCGTTTTTCAATGCGACCCCCCGGGGGGCACTAGGGGGGTTGCGACCATAGGTGGGCAGGGGGCGGTTGGGGTGGGGTTATCCTCCACTTCAAAAATCCCGATTATAGCCGGCACCCCGCCCCCGCCCAAAATTTGGAGGAACCCCGGACACCCCCCTAAAATTTGGGGGGTCCCAGTACTAAAAACGCTAAAAATGGGGTATTTGAGGTATACCCCCAAAAAAATTTTGGGACACCCCCCCCCCCCCAAATTTTGGGGGTCGGGTATACCCCTCACAAAATCCGGGAGGCTGCCCACTTATGGTTGCGATGCGACCCCCCTTGGGGGGAATTCTGACTATATACCGGTTTGACCTCAAAACCACCTCAAAACACGTACTCAGGGTTGAATACAATATTGAATAGGAGACCTGTGCACTGCCACCCCGGGGGTTTAAACGGGGGGGGGGCAATTCCAAAATGGGGGGGTACGGGGGGCCAACTTTTTTGAAACGGAGGGGCAATAAAACTGGGGGCAAGCAGAGGGGAAAGAAAAAAAAGAGAAAAAAAGAAAAAAAGAGGGGAAAAGAGAAAAAAGGGACAAAAAAGGGAAAAAAGGTAAAAATAGGTCCGAAATGGCTTAAAATACATTGAAATAGGCTAAAAACTGCAAAAAATTACGATGATGGCGTCATCATAGGTCAAAAATGGCGTCATAATTTTAGGGTACTTTTTCATTTTTTTGGCGGGGGGGGGACAATAAAACGGAGGGGCAAATCCTCCAATAAAACGGGGGGGCGTTTCCAGACCGTGCACGCACAGGTCTGGAATAATGAACTTTTTTTAATTAAAAAGTTGAAAATTTAAAAAAAAAACATTTTTTGAGGTTAAAAATATTGCCCAAGGGGAGGGGACTCGAATCTAGTCTAGCGCTCCGGGATTCCGAGTCCGACGCCACTCGGCTACTGCTCCGTTTGAGCTTCTTTCGTAAAAACTATTTTTAAACAAACGTTTCAAAATGTAGCTTCCCGACGTCAAATCAAAAAATATAAATGAAAGTTTAGTCATTTGATAAGAATAAGTTCGTTCCCAACTTTTAACACAGCAGTTGTATCATAATTCTGAGCCAGTTTTTAATTTTTTAACAATCTCTACTATCACTTCCTTTTATTTTTTATTTCAACAATTTTAGCAATAAAACGAAATTAAAAAACTTCAATAGTAGGGATTTCGCTGAAAAATTTTGTGGGAATGTACATTTGGTGTATCTAACTTAAGTTAAATTTTTCTTACGTAATATTAACTCTGGTTCTGTTAAATTGGGAAAAACTGTTTTAAAATGCCTTTTTTCAACAAAGCATATCTCGGAGTGGAATGGTCCACCAAAAATGTTAAGGATACTGAACTGACAGGAAAAAAATACCCTTTCTCCCAATGTATATTTTGCTACTGTTCGTCACGTACGGCACGACTTATACGCAAAAACCGACAGGGTATCCTAACTGTATCGTTCCACGTTAAATCAGTACTAAAAACGCAAAATGGAATATTAACGGTATACCCCAAAATAAAAATTGGAAGGCGAAGCCTGTCTTGGTGCAACCCTAAGTTCCCGACAACAAAAACAGATTTACACTAAAAATATCTCTTTTTTTAATTTTTAAATGAAATTAAAACCACTTGCTTTGTTACTAGCGTCCTTGTCTAGTCGCTCCGATAGACGCTGGACAAAAACAGCGTGATCCACACCTAAAAAAGTATTTGCCACAATACGTTTAAAATGAGTTACATTCACAAGCACAAGGGCTACGGTTCCAATTATACATGGGCAAAGTGGTCCGGAGTGGGGGAAGGGGAAGGGGGTTCAACCCGGATTTGGGGGGGCAAGGGTTAAAATCCGAGAAACGCATATTACCCATATCGTTTTTTTTTCTGGAGTGAAATTTACCCATATCGTTTTTATTTTGAAGGAAAATAAATAAAAAACGCAAAATAGAGTTTAGTTTTGATAGAAACCGTGTAACTAACCTTTTATTGAATCATTTAGGCTGTTGTTTTAGGGTCATATTAAGAATTTTGATAATTTTGGAGAATCTTGAAAATTTATTTTTTATTCAACACCAATTTTTTTTTATTTAACCATTCAATTTTGTACGCTTTAGCGAACTGTTTCTGTTTGATTCAGTAAATAAGTAACATACCATTTAATTAGATTTTAATATAAATTTAATTCATTTATTTAATTAAGTTTTATAATTATTATCAATTCTGTCCAAAAAATTAACCAATTAATGACAATTTTAAAAATAAAAATGAATATCATAATTTAAATAAAATTAAAACATTAACCACAAAAAATGTGGAACCAGCCTGACTAAAAATAATTAGATTTTAAACCTTTTCATCAAAATTGTTTGTTTATTCTTCTAGTTTGTATTGACAATTAAAAGTAGCGCCAGAAACCATTAATTAATATTAATAATAGTTTAAAATCCGAAAATTAAATTGGTTACTGTGTATTATGTCTTAAAATACAGTAAAAAAGTAGTACTTAATGAGCAGACGGAATTTTCAGGGTTCTTTGACACCAGAACACCAGCTTCTGATACAATTGAACAGAATATATCTTCAGGATGAAACTTCTGAAAGGTGGTGTCAGGGTCTTCTGAACCAAAGGATCCAAGGGGATCTAAATTAATATTAGAGTAACAAACCAATAAACAGAAGAATACACTGCCTTTTGGGTCAAACTTCTGACTGATCTTTCCTGACTGTTGTGTAATTTGCGATTTTGGGGTCTTTAGATTTACTAGAAAGTTTGGACTTTTGGATAGCAGCAATAAGAATGTTGTTTTTGACAAAAAAGTTTGTGAGCTCTTGTACTTTGTTGGAAATTCCATTGGCGTTGAATTGAAAAGTTTATAGAAGTCTTTAGTGGTTATCGGCGGTTCAGTAACTTGAGTGCATCTGTTGCAGAGAAAATTTTGGTTATAGTTTTTTAGACTGTTTAGATTGGAGCATTTTATGTGCAGTCAGATTTTACATTTAGTGCATTGGACACTATTTTGGTTAACGTTTTTGCTGCAGTGCGCGCACAGAAAAATAGTTTTTGGCGGGCCGGTGTTGAGATGAATGTCCCCGGACATCGCCATCAGAAATTGCGGCAGCCAAGATGGCTGCCGCTTAGCAGAAAAAATAGATGCAGTCAGGCATAAAGAGGAATCCTCTATGCTCCGGAAAAGATTGAATGCTATTGGCCTTCCCTTCCTGGATGAATCCATTTTAGTCCAGGTAAAGTCGCTGTGTGGAAGCTCCGTCGTTGATTGCAAGGTGATAAGCGTCATGAGAAAGCGTTGTGAGGTTTCTTTTTGCATTCTAGGCATTCATTTTTTGATTGCCCTGTTGATTGATTTTAGATTTGTTTTAGCTGATGACAGTATCTGGATCTTAGTTGGGCCCAGAGTGTTCCGACTTTCTTGGCAGCTGTAGTTCACTTTTGTGCATTTCAGGCCTTCTTTCTCTTAGAAGGGGGTTTGGTTTGATTTGTAGAAAGAAGTTATTGGCTACTGGTCCTTTGTTATTGTAAAGTGTGTTTTTTTATTTTTCTTGGTGTTGTACAGTCAGCTGTTGTTTTGTTGCATAGATGGGTGAATGTATTGTTTGTGACGATCAATCTGACAACCAAAAGGGTTATTTCTAATGTCTAATCTCACAATCACGTGCAGGGACGTAATCAGGAGGGCTGGTTGGGGCGGCCGCTCACCCCCTCCCCCCAAAATGGTCGCCAGATGGTGAAATTTGGTGGTTCTTAGAGGCTTCAAAAATTTCCTGCGCCTTGCTAATCGCTCAGCGCAAACTATAAAATAGTTGTATTTTTACAATCGACCCCAAAATGCAAAAAAAAAATTTCGCTTCGCTTTGCTTCACTCAGCGGTTACGTACCTTCCTTTTAAAATTTCCAGCCGCTTATAGCCATGGTCTTGGTAATTTTTTTTTCCATATAGATACCCTAAATAACATACTTTGAACGTATATAAAGTTAGCGCACAAAATTTGTGCGCGCACAAATTTCCGCGCACAAATTTTGAGCCTGTATAATTTCAGTCGCGCGTATGTAAAACACCATTTTTGCGCCTATCGCACAGTGAAGCACAATATTGGTATATGGAAAAAAATACATTAAAACATAACTCTACGATATCAAAATAGTTTATTGTTGTTTGATATTATGAAAACATTTACTTTTTTAAACTTTAAAAAGCTCGGAAATCCAATATTCTGATTTCTATGGTGAATTTGCACTACATTATGGTGATTTTTGCCATGGTGATTTTACACTACTTTTTGGTGATTTTGCACCACACCAATAAACTATCCAGAACAAAATTTGATTTGATTTTGCAAATTAATAAAAAAAGAAAACATACTTCATTTTACAATATAATTTGTTATCATATGGACAAATTTTAGATAAAAAAACATTGTCTTTATTGAAAATTTGTTATTTTTTATAAATAATAAATATTCTTATTAAAAATAACTTTAATGTCTGAGAAAAAATTTTCTATAAACCCTGGAGAATAAAATTTATGTCTATTGGTTTTTGTGCTAATAATCAAATAAATAATTAAACAAAAAAAAAAACAATTAATACATATACTTATACATATAATAATACAAAATTAATACATATAATATGCTTAAAAAAATAGCCAAATCTCAATCATGGAAACAATATTCATTCGATTACTTTTTGTACAACTATTTGTGAGGTAAAACAAAACCACCTTTCCAACAAATAGGCATAAACTACAATTGAACCTTATAGGGAGGATTGTTCATTGTTTCCAGGAATAATATTTTGTCTTTTAGATTTTCATAATTTGATTCTGAGTTTTATAATATTCTTCTTAAACTTCTAAAGCCTGTTTAACCTGATTCAGTGTAACTCATTCCCGTGCTTGCTTTTTTCTTGGTTACAACGTTGAAACCTTCGTACCACCACAGCAAAACCTTCGTTTCACGGTTATGGTATTAGTCTAAATATTGCGATGTGTAAATTTCACCGCGGTAAACTCTATGTATTACCCAAGTTGTACCTAGGTGATACCTGATACGTAATACTGTATGCGTAAATAAAACGTGAATATTGCTACCCTACAGCTTTAGCCATTTCAAGTTGTCGCTCACTGTGCACTAATCACGCATAGAGTATTACCATTGCGTAGCCAGGTATGGACCCCCTAGACCATACATGGGCACGGGGGGGTTGGGGGGGTTAATACTCCCAAATTCTGAGAAGGGGGGTTTAACCCCTCCACTCAGAAGTGGGGGGGGAGAAAAGGTTAACCCCCTCACCAATTTTGGAAAAATGAAGAAATTAAATGTCTTTAAAATGACTTCTAACTGCCTCCAAACTTAAGTTTTGAGGTCAAAATGAATGTTTTAAGCAATAAAAAGCTCAAAAATGCAATAAAAAGGGATTTTTGACCTAAAATTAGCGTTTTTTACTTATTTTTTCTTTAAAATCAAAAAACGATATGGGTAAAATGCACTCCAGAAAAAAAACGATTATGGGTATTTTATTTTTCGTTTCTTGGATTTTAACTGCCCCCCTTTAATTGGGGTTTGTTTAACCCCTCCCCACTCTGGACCAACTTGCCCATGTATGCCCTAGACCCCCCCCATACATGGGCACGGGGGGTTGGGGGGGATTAACCCCCCAAATTTTGAGAAGTGGAGTTTAACCCCCCCCCCACTCAGAAGTGGGGGGAGAAAAAGTTAACCCCCCCCAATTTTGGAAAAATGAAGAAAAAAAATGTCTTTAAAATGACTTCTAACTGCCTCCAAACTTAAGTTTTGAGGTCAAAATGAATGTTTTAAGCAATAAAAAGCTCAAAAATGCAATAAAAAGGGCTTTTTGACCTAAAATTAGTGTTTTTAACCTATTTTTCCTTCAAAATCGAAAAACGATATGGGTAAAATGCACTCCAGAAAAAAAACGATATGGGTATTTTGCGTTTCTCGGATTTTAACCCCCCCCCCTAATTTATGGTTTAACCCCCCTCCCCCCACTCCGGACCAACTTGCCCATGTATGCCCCCCCCCCTTTGGGTCGGCAAAGGGAAAAATTTGGGGTTAGACCCCCCCTTTGGGTCGCCAAGGATAAAAATTTGGGGGTTTAGAATGGCCATTTTTTAAAAATTTTCTCGCGCTTCGCTCCGCTCAGCGCTCGATTGATTATATAGTCTCCACTTCCAAATTTGTGTTACTTTGTTTTGTAATCTTGGTATGACCACGCTGGACCCACCCAATTCTTAATTATTTTAATAGGGCTCCACCTCCAAATTTGTGTTACTTTGTTTTGTAATCTTAATACCACCACGCTAGACACCCCTTTAGATTGTTATATAGTGGTATTAAAAAGGTTAGGAGAAGGTTTAAAGGTTAGGAGAAGTAATTTTAAAAACATTTTCTCGCACTTTGCTTTGCTCAGCTGTAATTCAATGTAAGTACTCATTTTAATGTTTTTAGGTTTTTACTTTTAGGTTTTTAATGTTTTTGAAATCGAAAATTTTAAGGTATCAAATTGTTTGTAAAAATTTTTTTCTTTGTTTTATGGAGTTATTTTTATTGATTAATAGGAAAATAATGAAGTATATGACATAAAAAAGGCAATAAACATTTCGCGCGAAGCGCGGAAAATTTTTTTAGCTCTTTTATAACGTTTAGAATTTTGACCCCTCTGGACCCCCCTTTTGGAAATTTTGTTCAGGGTTGGACTCCCCCTTTCCAAAATCCTGGCTACGCTCATGAGTATTACGTACCACCTAGGTACGATCTAGGTGATACGTAGAGTTTACTGCGGTGACGTTTACAAACCACAATGGTTAGACGAAAATACCACCACTGTGAAACGAAGCTTTCATTGTGGCGCAACAAAAAAAACCGGGGAAAAGACGATCGCGAAAACGGGTTAATAAATTTTATTTCTAAAACCTAAAACTTTCTGTCAGATACAGATTCAAAATCTTTATTTGCGGCTTCTAAAAAACAGTACTGCAAGAAAATCAGTGGTAACAATCGTAAACAAAGCGCAATTAATTCAATATAAAAGTGACATTAACATGGATGAAAAAGTGTGGCAAATCATTTAAAAACAAGGCATATTAGGACCATAAAATGGTGCTAAGCATAAAATAACAAGGCTGGCTGTGAAATGATGCTAGCTGTGATTTTTTTTTACTAAAATAACTAAGAACTCCCTAAAAATTAAACAAACAAAGACTTATCAATTTTAAAATGTTATGTAGTGAGTCACGCAGGCTTAAAATAATTTTTTAGACCTGAGTTACAGATAAATTACTGTGTTTTCTTAAAGTATAACGCTGTTATTTTATAATTTTAAAGATTTTAGTGTTTCAACTTTTATGGTAAAAAATCAATTCTCTTTAAAGAATTTTAAAATTTTGAAGAATTTAAAAAATTAAAAATTTTTAAATCACACTAGATTTGTGAGCATTGCTGGCTTTTATTACTATCTAAAATATCTTCATTTAATCTAAATGCGAAACTTTAGTAAAATGTTAATTCAGCTCTTGTAAGAGCGTTTTCAATAAAATAAAACTTTTTATGTTTGAAGCAAACAGTAATATACTAATAAATAAAACTTAAAGTCATTAAAATATAAATGGTTTTAAGTTTTTATTGCCGTCATGTATAGAAAAGAATCAAATTTTAAAAACAAAAAAGGCTTTATAATCAAACAGTAAAACAAATAAACCTTATTTTGTGTGTAAATTTCAGTAATATTTTTCGTAGGTAATTATGATTTTTTTTCTAATTGAGGAGGCGTACTTTCATGAAATTTAACGCTTTAAATTTTCTCACCAGTCTTACCAAGTGTTTTTTACAATTTACTATTTTTATTTAATGTTTTAATTGTGTGTAATAACTTTATTATTCAAAATCAACTTTAAAAATTAGGAAGGAAATTTTTTATACAAATATGGTGTTTCAATGTGCGAAAGGCGCAAAAACCGTGTTTTTTGTGGTCGCGACTGAAAATATAAAGGCTCAAAATTTGTGCGCACACAAATTTCGTGCGCTAACTTTGTATTCGTTGCTTTGATATGTTTTTAAATGTGCTCATCTGCTTTGATTTACAGCGTAGTCTGTGTAGCCGGGGGGTCTCACTCAAAGTTCTCTAAATCCTCCGCTTAGTAAAATCCAGGCTCTGCTAATGTAATTTTTAACAAAGAAAACAAGTTTTTACCGCTAAAAACATAAGATAATGCGCTATTAAGCCAAAAATAGTGTATTATAAGGTTTATCTACGTTTTTCCGGCTTTTTTATTCTTTTGAAAAAAAACTTGGGGGGCTCCGACCTCTCCCCTCCCGAAATTTAAGGGGGGCGGAACGGAGCCCCGCCCCTCCCCCCTTTCAAAAAAATTTTTTATGTACTGCAATCCCCCCTCAAGAAAAAAATCAAATCCTCGGTACGCCCCTGATCACGTGGTGTATTTTCACAACCACGCAGTGAGTGTAAACTTACAACTTTTTTACAAATGCGTTTGCAAATCAAGTTCAAAAGTTATTTTTCACAACCACGCAGTGAGTGTAAACTTACAACTTTTTTACAAATGCGTTTGCAAATCAAGTTCAAAAGTTATATTATTTTAAAACAGTGTTAAATTATAATATGCTGCTGTATTTCAGGCCCCACGGACAAAAACATTTGTTTTTTAAGGATAAGCGAAACCTAAAAAGAAACCGAAACTTAATCACTGCAAACTTGTCATTTTATTCGAGAGATTTCATTTTATTTACACCACTTGGTTGTGAGATTATACCCTTGACCTGTGAGATTAAACAAAAGTTGTGAGATTGAACAGTTCCAGTACCTAGTGAGAATTGACGTTGTGAGTTTGGTTTTTACATGTTGTTTTTTGGTTAAAAACTGAGTGAAGGATAGTGAAGGTTCAGTGTGTTTTTCTATTGGATAGTCAGGTATACCCTCAAAAATTTGAAAGGCTGCCCACCTGACCTACATAGGTGAGAAAGGGGGGCAGGGTGAGGTCCACCCTCCCCTTAGCCTCGAAATTTTGGGACCCCCCCTAGACGAAAATCTAAGGCCCTCCCTCTCCTCAAATTTCCGAATTTTTTACCCCTGACCCCCTCTACAATTTGAAATCTGACCCACCCCCCTCTCCCCTCGGGAAATTTTTAGGTACTTTTTTTATACTAAATTTTCTTCCCAAAACGTGAATTTTCATCACATATTTATGCTTTTACATCATAGGTGTTTTTGGTCGGGTCCGCTAGGGGGGGTCCACCCCCGGGGTGGAAGGCCAAAATTTTTAGGGGGGTCCAGGGGGGTCCGGACCCCCCTGGCTTTTTAGGGGGGGTCGACCCCGGGTGCGAGATTTCAAATTTAGGGGGGGTCAGGGGGGTCCAATTTTTTAGCAAAATTTTTTTAACTCAATAATTTAAGTGTTTTTAGGACTAATATTGAATTTTATGTATTAAAACAGCCTATTTAGGCCTAAAAAGTGTATTTAAACACTGTTTTTAACTAAAAACCCGTGTTTTTGACAGTAAATAAAAAAATATACTTCCAAATTGGTTGGGAGTGGGAAGAGGGGTCAGCCTCGCTAGGGGGGGTCAGGCCGGACCTTTCGAGCTTGGGGGGAGGGGGGGCCTGAATTTTTTCTAGGGGGGGGTCCAAAATTTTGGCTCTAGGGGGGGTGCACCCCCCGGGCCCCCCCCCCAAAAAAACACCTATGTTTTACACCCTTTTTATACCAAAATATCGTTTTTTATTCAATAAAATGTAGTATTATCGTATAAAAAGAACAATTAATAAAGTTATTATGGTTTAAAACTGTTTTGCTTTGGACACCGGACCCCACCTGACCCCCTTCTAGATTTCAGAATTTCGCACCTCGGGTCGACCGCCCCTAAAAAGCTAGGGGGGTCCGGACCGCCCTGGGACCCCCTCCTAGAATTCAAAATTTGATTTACCCTGGGTAACCACCCCAGCTTCCCCGACCGTTCTCACCTATGCTGACCTATGCACATCCATGGAACAAAATAACAAATTCTTAATTAATAAACAAAACAATAATGGCATAAAAATTGGATTATTTTACCTTTATTGGATGCATTTTCTGTAAGCACTGACGAGCGATGGTTTCTAGCCATTTTGAATTAGGTTAAGTTTTTAAATGATTCACAGAAACTTCGCCTTTTACATTTTGTTGTTGTCTTTTGTCAAAGGCCAGAGTTTGTTCAACCCTGGTCATTTCCATCAGGCACGCTCCTCGCCTTGCTCGCCCCCTCTTCCCACTCTTTTAGGAGATCTGCAATCGCTGCGGGGTTCGCCCACAGGTCTTCTGGTCTCAAGGTCGTGCTAATGTGTGTGCTAGTGAAAAGATGTTGTGTTGCATGTGTTTGTGTTTTGCATAGCAGGCAATTTAATGATGTGTATTGAGTGGGATTGATTTTGTGTAGGTAAGAGTAGAGGAAAAGATATTTCCCTGCCCTGAGTTGGACAAGGGTTCTCCTGATCCCGCGAGGAAGATTTTCTTCCTTGTAGCTTATTGCTGGTGCTTTTGTTTGAAATATTGGGTTTATTGCAGTGTTGTTAATGTGATTTGTGACTGTGTTTGTGTGGATTTGTTGTTTTAATGCTTTGTATGTTTTGTTGTGTACGTGTGTTGGAATGTTTGTTGTGTAGTTGTTGTTGTGAAAGATTGTTTATTTTTTTAGCCTGCTGGGTGAAAGTTGTTGTGTTAAGTGGTTCAGTGGATTGTTTGTGTACATGGCTGCCAATTTGCCTAAAATTGAATGTGTGTTTCTATTAGGAGGACTTTAGCCTTTGTGTGTATGATGTTTGTCTTTGTGTCTGTTGTGTGCCCTGCTGCGTCTTTCAACACTTCGTCTTCTACAACTCGTCTTTGGAAAGCTCGTCTTTTAAACATCTTGTCTTCGGAAAATTCGTCTTTTTGATGCGATTTTGTAAATGTACTTTTTAAAACACAAGTTTCTTGTATTTTGCGACTTAAACAATGGATTGAAAACATTTTTTTTCTAAGCCTAAGCAAAACCTAAAAACATAGGTGAGAACGGTCGGGGAAGCTAAGGGGGCGGTTACCCGGGGTAAATCGAATTTTGAATTCCAGGAGGGAGGTCCCAGGGGGGTCCGGTCCGGACCTCTCCCCCTTTTTTTTAGGGGGGGTCGACCCGGGGTGCGAAATTTTGAAATCTAGAGGGGGGTCAGGTGGGGTCCGGTGTCCAAAGCAAAACAGTTTTAATAACTTTAATAATTGTTTTTTATAGGATAATACTACATTTTATTGAATAAAAAGCCATATTCATGTATAAAAAGGGTGTACAAGCATGAATATGTGATGAAAATTCACGTTTGTGGAAGAAAATTTAGTATAAAAAAGGTACCTAAAATTTTCTGAGGCGAGGGAGCCAGGAGGGGTCAGATTTCAAAATCTAGAGGGGGGTTAGGGGTAAAAAATTCGGAAATTTGGGGGAGGAGGGCCCCTAGATTTTCGTCTAGGGGGGTCCCACAATTTCGAGGCTAGCGGGGGGTGGACCCCACCCTGCCACTCCCTCCCCTTTTCTCACCTATGCCTAAAAATCAAGTTAAATTTTACTGTGATAAATTTTTATTTAATGATTTGTTTTGAAAAACTGCAAACCTTGCAACTTGCAACCTAAAACTTGCAAACTGCAAAAACTTGCAACTTTTATTGTAGTAAATTTGTATTTAATCGTGTCGTTTTGAATTCAAGAGTAAAAACCTTATTTATTTTCCTAAGCGAACCCTAAACATCAAGTAAAACTATATGGTTTGGGAGGAAACTGGCTAAAATACGTTTACAAAATCGCATTCAAAAAACGAGTTTTCGACGAGATGTTTAAAAGACAAGCTTTTTAAAGACGAGATGTAGAAAACAAAATGTTTAAAGTCGAAATGTAAAAGACAAAACTTCCGGATACCGTTTTTACATATATTTTTTCCTTTGAGTTTGACAAAATACTAGGTTCGGTTAGCTGGATATTCCTGAAATTAATTTTACATAATTTAAATCAGTCATGAATTATAAAAACAGATTATTATACAGACCTGTGCACGGTCTGGAAATGCCCCCCCCCCCTTTTTATTGGAGGATTTGCCTCCCCTCGTTTTATTCCCCCCGCCAAAAAATTGAAAAAGTACCCTAAAATTATGACGCCATTTTTGACCTACGATGACGCCATAATCGCAAATTTTTTGCAGTTTTTAGCTTATTTAATGTATTTTAAGCCATTTTAGACCTATATTTACCTTATTTTCGCTTTTTTTTGTCCGTTTTTTCGCTTTTTCCTTCTTTTTTCTCCTTTTTTTTCTTTCTCCTCTGCTTGCCCCCCCTGTTTTATTGCGCCCCCCCCCCCGTTTTATTGCCCCCTCCCCGTTTCAAAAAAAAAGTCGCCCCCCGTGCCCCCCCCCCGGTTTGGAATTGCCCCCCCCCCCCCCCCCAAATAAAACCCGGGGGCCGTGTAAAGGTCTGATTATAAAATTACAAATAACAACAGAGTTGCAATATCTAAAACTAAAGAAAGTGCTACTTTATAAACAAAAAGGGTACAAGTTCCAACGTGTACCAATTATCGATTTGACTGATCGAAAAGTAAAATACGCATGTGAAACATTCATATACCCCAAATTTGCCTCGCGGACTCAAATTTTGAGGTTATTTTTTTCGATTTAAGTCTGTTGCAAAAAGCTATGAGCGCACTTAAGCCCAAAAATTGCCTAATTTTGGTATGTACAATTTATGTGGTTTCGAAAAAATTTTGTTAAGCAACAAAATAAATTTAAAATTATATTTTTACATTGCTAAAAGTCTGAAAAACCTAAAAATATCTGAAAAATTATAAAATTTGTTGGTCACATGGACCACCAAGCATGGACAATTTTTATTTGGTTTTAAAAGCTATTTTAGCTTATTTTTGCTAATATTAGTCATCCTAAGCCTAAGCAAAACCTAAAAATCAAGCTAAATTGAATTGTATTTTGACATATTTTTATTTAATTATATGTTTTTGACGAATTTTAATTTTTTTAAATTGAAATTTAGCCCATTTTTAACTGGTTGTCATCCAAAAATGGTAGACACTAGAGAAAATTTTGAACTATATTTAGAGCCACCAGACTCTGGGCAATCCGAAAAAAATATTTTTAAGTTGTTTAAAAGTAAAAGCTAATTTTTCCTCAATAGCATAAATTCTACATACCAAAAATAGGCAACTTTTGGTCTTAAATGGGCTTATACCTTTTTACAAAAGATTTTAATCGTAACAATAACATAAAAAATGATGTCTACGTGGCCGATTTGGGGTATACCAGTGTTTGATAAGCGTTTTTTACTTTTCGATCGGTCAAATCGGTTCTATAATTGGTACACGTATGAGACTTGTGGTGTGCCAACAAACAGTTCTCTTTTTAATGTTACACAATTAAATTAATTAATCAAAATTTTTTTATTGTATAACACTTGAAAATTCAAGTGTACGTGTATTATTCACTAATTTACATAAGTTTTTAAAGTAATTTAATTAGTTTTATCCTGCTTATAATTATATATTTAACAGTAAAAAAAAAATTTTAAAAAACACGCAAAACGGGTAAAACTGCGCAATTTCAACGGTTCATGGACTACTTTACTCCTAGAAAGGGTGTGCAAAAATCGGCAGTTTAAAAAAATTTTGTTATATAAAAACTGTCTATGTTTGGTTGCGAAACACTTTTTATGCTTTTTACCAAAACTATACTTATATTTTACCGAACATTTTTTCAGTACTAAAATTTATATTTTAATATAGGGCATGCTTCTTAATGTCTAGTTTTTATATATTCGCATCGTTTTCGTTCTCTTTAAAAATTTTAATTTTTCCTTTTTTTTAATTTTTTACTATTTTTTCGTTTTATTTATTGTTTTAGGTTTAGTAACTTTTCTAGTTTCTTATTATAAAGCTAGGCACGCTAGGCACACAGGAACGTCAGAAACGAGCTTAAGCCTAAGCGAAGCCTAAAAAACAACCTAAACTTTATAAAATAGCTGTGTAAAGAAAGTTTAGATTGTTTTTAGGCTTTGATTAGGCTTAAAACGCGTAGTGGGCTCGTTCCTGACGCGCCTGAATATTTCTGATGTGTCTAGATTTATAAATTGCCCAAAAATCCAAAACTTGAACAGTGTACCCATAAATAAGTTTTAACTTGCAATTTACTTCATTTAATGATATAATAAAATATAATAAAATATAAAAAATATAAGTTAATATTGATTTTCATTTATATCAAATTTTTGTTTATAAAAATGTTTTGTTTCGTGGGATATTGTCTTTGTTTTAATCTTAAAACAAGCTTTTCTCACGATTTGCAGTCGCGGTTAGTTAGTTTTTTATAAAGTAAAAAACGAAGGCCCCTCACGCTAGACACCTAACTGGGGTTCTTCTCTTTGTTTTTCTTGACTTCGCATGTCTGTTTCTTCTGTCTTGACCTCTCCTTCCAGTGACAATAGAAAATAATGAAAGTTTTACAAGATTCACAGCAGCATCATTGAAAGTCAAAATACATCAACACTGAAAAATAAAAGTACAGACATGACTGCATTTAAATTTTTTTAGATATTTCAGTGGACATTTTGATCGCTTGACATTTAGAATTGCTGTGTGTTGTGTTTTATAATCAACGGTTATTTCCGAACTAAAAAGAAACTCATATTTTACAGTCAAAACGAATAAACAACGTGTTTCAATTTGCTTTAGTTCACAAAAAAACAACAAAACAAGGAGTACTGTATATGAAAAATCACCCACCATTGTTTTGAATTTTTCGGGAAACTCTAATTTCATACTTTTTAAATTAATAAAATTTAAAACATAAGAGTTTTGACAACCTGCGCGTTTTTTACAAAATAGTTCTAAATTTCTATTGATTGTATGACTAATAACAAATTTGTGTCAAAATTAATTTATTTAAGATACTTGTGCAATATAACTTATTTTAAAAATTAAAATATCTTTTAAACTAATAAACATATTTTTAAAAATTCCATAATTTTTATTATTTAAATATGGAATTAGCTCTTAGGGATTTTTTCGTCCAAAAACCGCTGCAAATCTGCAGAAGGGATTCCACATAAGTGCTGCAGTCACCCTAGTCAAAATCCGTTGTTCTAAACGGAAGGTATCCCCTGCGCATCAAAGGACACCGCGCGCATAAAGGGACGCCCGCATTTATGTCTAATAACGCGCCGCGCCTTTCTAATAACCCGCCCGCGCCGCATTCTTTTAGCCGTATTCGCACCTTCATTTTGAAGCCCTGTTTTGCCGCTGCTCTTCCGACAACCTATCCCACGGAGCAAAACATATATGACGTGATCACGAATACTATATGACATTTTAAAGCTAAAAAAATTCTGAGGTGGTGTGTTGAACTTCGCGTCTCGACGGTGATCGGGATTATCGGGACGCGGATTTAACAATGAGCAGCGACGGTGCGGAATGCGTTTCAACAATATTCAAGGATTTGCAGCAGAAAGAATCCCAAAGGGTTAATGTGGGAAATTAGAGTTAAAGCGTTAAAGTTGGTGTAAAGAGTCCGTATACAAACTCCGTGGACAAGTTCCACATGGGCCAAAATCCCCATAAACGTTACAAAATCCCCATAAGGCGGTGTAAATTCCCCATAAATACAATGCGTTTGCAATATTTCTTAGCGTATTTGTGTTTTTCTAACTTTAGAAATTGGATAAATTTATCAATTCAGTAGATTTTTTTAATTTTTGTTTATAAATCCTAAAAATCCTAAATTTCGTAATTTTGGAAAAACAGCATTTGTAGGTATCGCTGGAAATTCAAATAGATTTTTAAAAATTTCATGTTTTGTCGTCACTTTCTGTATATTTTCATTTGAGCAAGTATATTTATTCAAATTCGATTTTATAATTGTAGGAAAATTAATCAAATTGTCTAAAATATTTAAATATTTTAAAACAGGTCAAAAGGATCCGAAATTTTTTAATTCTATTTAAAAATCTTAAAGTTTTTAATAGATTTATTTCAATTCGATGGCATGAAAACTAATTGCATGAATTCTAATTGTATGAAAACTAATCAAATTTCCCGGAATTTTAATTTTAAAATATAGGTCATAATAATGAAAATTAATCAAATTGCCCGGAATTTTTGAAAATTTTAAAATACAGGTCATAAAGATCCTAAATTTTATTTAAAAATTATAAAGATGGAAAATTTTGTAAGCTTTGGACAACTCTTTAAATCTAAAATAGATTTTTAGAGTTTTGCGTTTTAATTTGTGACCGCTTTCTTATTATTTTAACTGAGCGCGTGTAGTTTTTAGTCAAATCTCCGATTTCCCCGAATATATGAAAATTAACCTAAATTGTTTAAAAATTTAGAAATTTTTAAAGATAAAAACATTTATAAATTTCTTAAATATGCCGCAGCCTTGTAGTGAAGCATATCAAATACCAAATTTGAATTAGATAAGTTTAGTATAGAGGGAGCAGTCCGGTTCGGGCGATATAGAAATTTGATTTGATTTGGGGGCTAGCACGGTGTTAACTTGTCCGGATGAACTAACACCGTGCTAGTCCCCAAATATACCGTAGTTTATACGGTGTATACACCGGCTACACATACACGATCGTGTATACCCCGCTTCGTGAATTCCGCCCCAGAAGCCATTCCCATTTCCCCTGTAAGCAGTCGCAATTCCTCAAGGCGTTTCTCCAGAAAAAGTCTCAATTCCACAGAAATTAAATAGTAGTACAATTTATTAACATTTTTATTGTATCTTACTAGGTTTGTTTAGTTTAAAAGCATAATTTAACAACGGTAAAAAAACATAAAATTAATACTAAAATACAATCCATCTAGCATCTACCAACTAGGGATTACAATAATAAAATTAAAAAAATCATTTATTTATCGAAATTATTGATAAGAAAAAATTTAATGTAATAAAAAAACATAAATATTATTAGGAACATACCAGTTTATAAAACATAAATATTATTAGAAAGATACCAGTTACGAGATTTAAGCTCAAACAAAAACAGAAAACCAGGTGAATTTTGAATAAAGTACACTTTTTTATAAAAAGTTATAGGGCAGCTGACTTACGTTCGGCCACCTTTTTTATATTTTTTTGGATATTTTTTTTTCTTATCGAGCCAAGATTTGTCTAAAAATCGAATGACAACTATTTTTGTTATCCCAGAGCAAAATTTTATAATTATCTGTTACACTTAAAAATCAGTGGAGGTTTAAACTTTTTTTATATAGTGGGCGAAGTTAAGTCGCGTGCCATCAACTTCGGCCACCTAGAAAAAACTGGCTATAACTATTATTGAAACCAACAAAAAAATTTTTTACAGGTTGCACATTTATTCTTAGGTATTGTTCTTTCTTGAAACATATATAACTTAATTTTTTCCCGTTTGAAAACTTTTAGTTATTAGCAAGACTTCAAATAATTATGTCAAAACCTCGTCCTTTTATTCCTCCAGATTTTTATATTAGGCCAGCTTTTTAGTAATTTCCTGCTGATTAGAAACTGTTCAGAAAGCTTATAGCATCAGAGAAATTTATAAGTCTAAAATATAAAAGTTGTTTTTGTTTTGTGTGTATATTAATAAGCTGAAGTTGACGTTTCAAAGTCAAAGTTTTATTCCAGTAACCATGATAGTAAATAAACAACAATATTTTTTTATCAACGGCGCGAACCAATCGCGGTCGGTCGCAAAAAAATTTACAGAAGTAGGGTAGTGCATTTAATTTCGGCACTTTTTCGTTTTTCCAATGTAACTTTTCACTGTATGGCCTGATTTTCATGTCTGATAGCTCATTTAAAAGCTTTTACGATACTGCGTTGCGTCATAAAAAATTCACTGTACGAAAGTTGTTTTTTTACTTAATTAAATCAGTTTTTAAAAAAATGGAAAATTGCCGAAATTAAATGTATGCATTTAATTTCAACACTTTACAAACAATCGATTGTTTCTTAGTTAAAAAAATTATCATTTTCAAAAATTTAAAAACCTATCATTATCTCCAGACAATTTTCTTTAATTTAAGCTTTTATTTGTTCTTCAACGTGTAACTGGCAAAAAGTTACAGCTAGAATGCTAAATGGTATCAAAATGAGGAAAATTTGGGAAAAAAGTGCATTTAATTTCGGCACTTTTTAAAACGACCCCCTTAATCGAGTTTAAGTGCAGTGCTATGACTTCTACACATTTCAACGTTGTCTTTTAACTATTTACAACTACAATTTAAGACCCGACTACTAAATTCAACCCGTTTTTACCTACAGCAATAAAGTGCCGAAATTACACTATTTTATTTTATAACGATTGCTCACCACAGACGCAACGTAGAACCACGGGGACTAAAAATTTGGAAAATAGACTAAATTTTACCAGGACAGTTTAATTTTTAAACCAGTTTATTGCGTAATCATGAAATGCCCATGTTCTAAAAACGAGTAACAATTTTTTTTTATTATAAATTACACAATTTCACATGAAAATATCATAACATAACAAATAAAAAGCTCACGACAGTCATCTACATATAATTAGCTCTCATTTGAGCTATCAAACGTCGTATTCCGTAAAGGATTACCAAAGATATAGTTCAAAATCAAAAATGCCCAATTGGGAGAAGTGCCGAAATTAAATGCACTACCCTATGGTTCACCAGAATATGACTCAAAGGCTTACTAAATAAGCTCTATTATCAGTCATACCCAAGACTGTTTTTAAATTGTAGCACTGAATTAGATAAAACTTGATTTTCAGATAGTGCATTCCAATTATTGACGATTCTATTACTAAAACAAAATTTCGAAGCGTTAATTCTACTTTTTGTACCTTTAGTTTAAACAATGACCTCGTGTGCGGTTATAGTTGAAATAGAAAAAATTTTTCGAATTAAGGCTAGTTTTATTATGAATTATTTTGTAACATTCAGTAAGATCTGTAATTTGACGACGATAATCAAGTTTAGGCAAATTTAGCATTTTTAAACGTTCTTCATAAGGGGCATAACGAATATGACATTTATTAAATAATCTTTTTGTTAAATTATGAGTATGGATTCCAAATGGGGCTAGCATATTCCAACGTAGGTCTCACAAACGTTTTGTATGCTCTAAGCAAATTAAAAACATTTCTGAAATTAAATGTTCTTAATAAGAAAAGAAAGTTTTAAACCTTTTTTCGGAATAATTTTTCAATGTTGAGAAAAACTTAAGGTTTCTGACATATATACACGGAGATCTTTTATTAGTTTTGTTTTTGAAAGAATTTCGTTATCGAAACAGTAATTAAATTTTGAATTTTTATTTTAGAACCGATATGTAAAACTTCACATTTACTTTCAGCTAGACCAAGCTGCCATTTTTTTGACCATTCAGCAACTCTCAGAAGATCATTTTGAAGTTTAGCTGTTTTGTCTTTTTCATCTTCAGAAAAAAACTTATAGAAACTTTCGTGTCATCTGCGAAAAGTTTAATTTTAGAGTATTCGGCACAGTCAACTAAATCATTAATGTGGATCAAAAATAGAAAAGGGCCAAGAACGGACCCTTGAGAAACAGAACTGCTGACCTGGTACGAGGACGATATTTCATCATTGATTATTACCCTAAAGTTTCTTCCGACTAAAAAGGCTTCAATCCATTTCAAAAATCTTCTGATAGTTGTGATAGTGAAAAGAAAATAGTGAAAATATCTGATAGTGAAAAGATAGTACTGTATATGAAGAAAACTAGTTTCAAAAAATAGGAAAACCTGCGTTTCTTATAAAATTTAAAAGCACGGCGAGTTGCTGTTTCAACAAAAAAGGCCAAATATGGCGGAGATATTCAAAAATGTGAATGTAAAACAAAGAAAAAAAAAGTAGCAATGAAGTTGTATTTAATTACAAAACAAACTTTATAGTAAAGATCTTACACTTTTATGAATGTAGTACCAACAAATGCCAAAAAATTCATTGATTAATGTAGATTTTACAATGATTTTTTTAAAATAATGCCTTAAAATATAACACACAGCCGCTACGTATGCAAAATATGATGTATTATAAATTATGAGCGGCTGCAAGGGCAAAAACAGCAGTATTTTCCCCATAAATAAGAGAGCTTGGATTAGTCGTCTGAACGGAGTTAGGTGAAGACCGTCCTGACGACAGGTGAATCTGCTTCTAAAAATATATTAAGATACGTTGAAACATTAACTCGGTGGGTATTTAAATTCATACTTTTTGGTTTGCTGTGATTGGCTGGTTGTGTCTCGTTTCGCGAAAATACTGCTAGTTTTTAGGCAGTGCCCATTTACACGACACTTGCCCAATTAATGGCAGTTGTTTTGCCATTTTTTGTGCATGACAATTAATGGCAGTGCTCAAAAAATGGCAGAAAATTGTTTCACTTCTAGTAAGGAGTGACATATTTTTCCTTAATATAATATATAGTATTATATATTTTTGGTATTATAATGATTTCCTGGAACATCAGCGTCTTCTTGCGGCTGGCCTTGATGTTGATCGCGATCACTCAGTTTTTTTATTTCGAATGATTCAAGAACTCGGATAATATTGCTCATTTTATTGGATATTAAACACCTCACAATATATAACTATAGCTAAAGTCTTCCAGGCTGAAATTAATGGCGTAACCGCTCTCCGCCAGAAAGAAATAAACAATAAACCCGCGAGCGAGAAAAATTAAAAAAAGTTTTCAGCGGTTATGTAACCAATTATTATTTAGTTGCGTCATGTGTTTCGGTGCACGTAATATTTTTTCAAAAAATGAGTGGTTACTTTACCACTCATCTATTTTCACCCTGATAGAATTTATCTTTAAGTTTAAGAATTTAGTACAATTATTTTTAATTGGTGTATAAATAATTGGGAAGTTTTAAATTTTTAAAAAGTTGTTTTAATTTAAAAACTTAAATGAATATTTTGACTGTTTAAAAAACTTTTAATATAGAAAATTTAAAGCAAAAAATATTTAACAAAAAGCAATTAAAAATAAAACTTAAAATTAAAGTAGAGTAATTATGTAAAAGTAAAATAACTATGTATGAAAATATATAATTTTAGTGTAATTTAAATTTGCACAAATTTATAATGGGTTTCTAAAATCAACCTAGTATTTTGAAACTCCGAACATAATTAGATATAATAAACCAATTATTTTATTTTTTAAAGCTAAATTTGTTTTGATATTTTACATTTATCTAAAAATTGAGGTTTTTGTAGTTTTTATTATCTTATGAGCCAACACAGATTCTAAGCTGTTTAAAAAAATTTAGGTTGTAATTGTTAACTTTCTTGTTAAATGTTTTATTATAATTGTATTAAACACATTTTTTATGATAATTATGCTTGTTTTATTTCTTAAGCTTTATTTTTTAGTATTGCAAAGAACCCAAAATATTATTTAGCAATAAAATTTAGGAGGAAGTTGGAAAAAAATACTTAGAAACAATAAAAACCACCTACTATAACAATTAAACAAAAGTTATATTAAAAATAGTAAAAAAGTGTTAAAGAAAAGCAATGATTCTGTCTGAATATGCAACGCCAACTTTATAAAATGTGCTTCTGGGGAATCGAGACCGCGTTCTGGGTAATCGAGACAACGTTGAATGGGGGAAACGATTACGTCCTTCTTTGCCAGCAGATTTGTCTTACTTTGCCAGCAGTGTTACTTTGTCGGTCGGGGTCAGTCGCAATTCCCCCGTTCCCAGTAATTATTCCTGCGAGAAAATACCTTCAGTAAAAAAACTTTCCAAAAATGACATCCTGGTAAAAATACCATCGGGTAATTTCACATTCGGACTAATTGACCTTCGATCAATTTAGCTTGATTTTTAGGTTTTGCTTAGGTTCAGGAAAAATAAGCTCGAAGGTCAATCAGTCAGATTGTCAAATTACTCGATGGTATTTTTACCAGAATGTTATTTGTAAGAAAGTCAAATGTCGAAGGAATTTTTACGCTGGTATTATTACGTGGAGCCCAATTCCCCAGTAGTCCTATTTCCGCAGAAAATTTTTAGTCCTAATTCCCCATAACAAATTCCCAATTCCCCAGAACGCGGTCTCGATTCCCCAGAACGCGGTTTCGATTCCCCAGAACGCGGTCTCGATTCCCCAGAAAGCGGTCTCGATTCCCCAGAAGCACATCTTATACAGTTGGCGTTGCATATTCAGAATCATTGGTTTTCTTTAACACTTTTTTTACTATTTTTGATATAACTTTTGTTTTATTGTTATACTAAAGCTAAAGTCTTCCAGGCTGAAATTAAGGGCGTAACCGCTCTCCGCCAGGAAGAAAAAAACAATAATCCGCCAGCGAGAAAAATTAAAAAAAAGTTTTCAGCGTTTAGGGTAACTGACTTAATTTCGGCCACGCCTTAATTTCGGCCACCAATTTAGGGTGTTAGAAAATTGGCTTATTTTTAAAACACAAAAGAACTAGCACAAAAGTAACTGGATTAATGTTGAATAAAGTGTTTGTGCAAAAGTTTTTTATTTTTATTATTCTACATTATCAACATTTTCATACAAAAAGTGAATTTTTTATGATTTTCTTAACTTTTGCTTTGTGTTTAAACTGCATCATATTTAGAACGAAGCAATATATAACCTTAAAATATCTTCTATTTAAGGCTCAAAATTGTTAATTTTCATGTTTTGATATTTTCTTCAAAATTATTTTACAATGCGTTTAACTGACTGCGCATTTTAAGATTCCGTTAATTTCGGCCACCTTAAAGTTTAGGTGAAAGAACCTGCCGTTTTTTGCTGTTTTTAAATATCATTGTACTACTGTATTTGTAAAGATTTTTTTGCTCGTTTGACTTTGTTTTGACGTTTTTTAAGCCAAAAATAAAAATTGAACAAAAAATACAAGTTATTAAAACTTGTTTTTTTAAGGATTTGACATAATTATTTAAAGTCTTGCTAATAACTATTAAAGTTCGCAAACGGGAAAAATTAAGTTATATGTACCAAGAACAATACCTAAGGGTAAATTTGCAACCTTTAGAAATTTTTATTGTTTGTTTAAGCAATAGTTATGGACAGTTTTTTGTAGGTGGCCGAAATAAATGGCACGCGCCTTAATTTCGGCCACTTTAAAAAAAAAGTTTAAACCTTCACTGATTTTTAAGTGTAACAGAAATATTCAAATTTTGCACTGGAATAACAAATATAGCTATTGTTTGATTTTTAGGCCAAATTTTGGCTTGATTAAAAAAGCCAGAAAAAACTTATTCAAAAAAATAAAAAAAGGTGGCCGAAATTAAGTCAGTTACCCTATATAACCAATTATTATTTAGTTGCTTCATGTGTTTCTCTGCACGTGATATTTTCTCAAAAAACGAGTGGTTACTTTACCACTCATCTATTTTCACCCTGATAGAATTTATCTTTAGGTGGTTTTATTGCTTCTAAGTATTTTTTCAAGTTCTTCCTAAATTTTATTGCTAAATAATATTTTAAGAGTTTTGCAATACTAAAAAATAAAGCATAAGAAATAAAACAAGCATAATTATCATAAAAATTGTGCTTAATACAATTAATAAAACATTTAACAAGAAAAAAGTTTTCACTCTTTAATTCAAAGAGCACACTATTAAATACAAAGTTTTGCTTAATTATTAGATTTTGCTTAGGCTCGCCGTTTTTTTAAACAAATCATTTAATATCAAAGTTTATCATGATAATATTTAGCTTGATTTTTAGGTTTTGCTTAGGCTTAGGAAAAAAAGTTTTCAATCCATTGTTTAACTTAGGTCGCAAAATACAAGAAACTTGTCTTTTAAAAAGTACGTTTACAAAAACGCATTCAAAAGACGAGTTTTCCAAAGACGACATGTTTTAAAAAGACAAGCTTTCCGAAGACGACTTGTAGAAGATGAGATGTTGAAAAACGTAACGTAAAAAACGAAACTTCCTGGAACCTTTTGCTACTGCTAAATTTATCTGGGGAATCGAGACCTTCTCTAAGGATTTTATCACTGGGGAATTGCGACTGCTTACTGGGGAAATGGGAATGGCTTCTGGGGAAATAAGAACGGCTTCTGGGGAAATAGGAATGTCTGGGGAATCGAGACTCGTATGGGGAATCGAGACTATTTTTCTGGGGAAATGCGACGTAGCCGTCGGTCGGGTTCCGAGCAATCTCCCAACAAAAAGGGTGAATCTCCCAACTGTGGAATCTCCCAACAGTTCGTGGAAAGTCCCAACAGAATCAAAAAATACGTTTGCAACAAACACCATTTTATTTTTTAGTCAATTAACACTATAATTAATAAAAATATAGCATTAAATACGGAAAACTCGTCTTTTGGATGTGATTTTGTAAATGCACTTTTCAAAAGACAAGTTTTTCCTATTTTTCGAATAAAACAATCTATTGAAAACCTTTTTTATCTAAGCCTAAGCAAAAGCCAAAAATCAAGCAAAATTTTTATCATGGTAAACTTTTATTAAATTCTTTATTCAAAAAACTGAGTACCTAAGCCTAAGCAAAACCTAAAAATCAAGTAAAATTGTATTATGGTAAATTTGTATTTAATGATGCTTTTTAAACTGAAGAGTAAAAACTTTATTTTTTTCGTAAGCCTAAGCAAAACCCAAAAATCAAAAAAAAATTCTCATTGGGGTGGAAACTTGCATTTTTGAAAGTACGTTTACAAAATTGCATAATTCCATTTATCATTCATTTAATGTATTTATTTATTTTCGGTTGTTTAAAATTATCGTGTTTAACACCGGTTTTGCAAACGTATTTCTAATATTTGAACTGTTGGGAGATTCATCGATTTGTTGGGACTTTCCACGTTGGGACTTTCCTCAGTTGGGACTTTGCCCGATACCGAAAAACACAATCCTAGTCTATCGGTCGGGCAACGGAATCTCACAGACGAAGACAGGGAGCTTAAAAATAAAAAAATAGACAGGGTTGCCAGGTCAGGGGAAATTCCCCGAGTTCTGGGGGGAATTTTTGCCAGTTGGGGAAGAAAATTGCCACTTGGGGGTTTGAGGAAAAACTTGGGGGAATTTGTCAAAACTTGGAGGAATTTTCAGGGGATTTTACCAATTTCATTGGTTGTAAATTTTTAATAAAATAATCATATCCGCTGTTTTGTTTTATTTTTTTAATGAAATTTTGAATATTATTTCATCATTTAGTTTTCATCCTTTATGTTGTATTTATCAGCAGTTTGTGCCGTATGGTATAAAAATTGACTTTTATTTAATAAGAAAAAATAAAAGTATATTTGGACCTAGCTTTTAAAAATCTAAGAAAAAAATTTTTAAAATTGATTAAAAGCTCAATAGGATTTTTTTAAAACTTAAATTGTACCTTTATTATTCCTTTTAAAAAGTGTAATTTTTGTATAATTTAATTTTTAGGCCCATAACATTTTACAAAAAAATACATATCCCAAAAAAGCCCCAAAAACTAAATTTATATACAATACATGTTCATGTTCATTTGATTTTAAGTTGATCAAATCGAACACATATTATAGGCCTTATATTTGCTAAAGTTACAACTACGAGTTCCATACGTGTACCAATTATCGGTTTGACCGATCCAAAAGTAAAATACACGTTTAAACCGGTACAAGTCCCATATGTGTTTGTATCAATTATCGATTTGACCGATACGATAGAAAAGTAAAATACGCATATAAAACAATGTTATTCCCAAAATCGGACATGTAGACATCATTTTTGAGGTTATTTAATTTTTTAAATATTTTTAAATTCCTCATATTTTTAGCAATGTAAAAATATAATTTTTAATTTATTTTGTTAATGAACAAAATTTTTTTAACAACATAAATACATACTACTTTTGTACATACTAAAAACAGGCAATTTTTGTGCTTTAAATGGGCTCATAACTGTTTTCAAAACACTTTAATCCAAAAAAATAACCTTAAAAATGAGATCTACGTGTTTTATTTGGAGTAATAAGAATGTTTTACATGGTATTTTACTTTTTATCGGTAATAAAACGGGGGGAGGACATTTCCAGTACGTGCAGAGGGGTCGCATTCTGACGCGCGGTTAAAAATTATTCCCGGTTAACTTTTTTTTACGTGTTTAAGGATGCGAGTGAAAAATCAATTTTACCAAGGTAAAAGTCAGGTTAAATTTTTTCTATTGTTTTAAGAATAAGAATTTATCCAACTCGAGAGGTGGTTATATATTTTCTCTCGTAGGATTAATTTAATAAAAAATAAAATACGCACATCTTGTTGATTAATTTTTTTATTTTGCGCGTGGTGGTTTTGCAGCGCGAGAAAAAAAATTATTTAAAAAAAATTATTGCAATCATTTACTGTCCCATATGCGGCAGGTTTATTTATTTACAATATATATTTATTATTTTATTTTTATTGAAATGGATTTATCGGGGTAAATATAAGGGTTTCTTCAGAATGCGACCCCAGGTCTGTTTTAGGTGATGGTGTCTTGTGTGTGTGTTTTTTTTTTGAAGATGTCTGAATTTTTTTAAATTTGAAATTTTGATCATTTGTAACGGAACCGGTTGTCATACAACATCGATAGGGACTAAAAAATATTAAACCATATTTAAAACATCAAAATCTTTTTAGATTCTAAAAAAATACATTTTTATTTCTAAAAATATACTTTTAAACTGTTTAAAAGCTTAGTAAAAACTTTTCCTTAACATAATAAATTGTAAATGCCGCAAATAGGTAATTTTTGGGTATAAATAGGGTCATAACGTCTAACGTAAAATTTATATCCCAAAAATAACTTCAAAATTAAGGTTTGCGTGTTCGATTCATGGTATAATATGCATTTTACTTTTGAATCTTGCCATGGACTTCTTTCCAAAATATTTTTGAAGTGGTTGGGATTAAAATGGAGGCTATTGGGGGAGTTTGGTGCTCCCCCCCCAATTGAGTAAACTCCCCTTTTGAAATTCTTGACTATAAAATCAACAAACGAAATTTATATTTAAAATCAGCACCCCAGAAACCCGTTGTTGATATTTTTGGGGTGGTTGGGATTAAAATGGGGGCTATTGGGGAAGTTTGGTGCTCCCCCCAATTGAGTAAACTCCCCTTTTGAAATTCTTGACTATAAAATCAACAAACGAAATTTATATTTAAAATCAGCACCCCAGAAAACCCGTTGTAACCATTTGATCCTATGTTTGGGCTGTAAAAGGAAAAATGAGGGCTGTTGTGCGAGTGCGGTGCTCCTCCCCCCAAATAGAGTAAACCCCCCACCCCTTTTAAGGTTCTCAAATGTATAATCAAAGAACAAAATTTATAGTTGTTATAGGGCTCAAGAAAACATTAAGATGCTGTTTTGGGGTTAATTAAGGGTAAACTAAGACTGCAGCAAGAAACCCCTCTAAAAGGGGATTAGCCCCCTTTTGTGGTGTTCAGAAAAAATAAAATCACAACCCAAATTAAAAAAAAATTTTTAGACTTAAAAAGAGAAAAACTATATTAACTAGTGTTTAAGTTGGATGGGTGTAGAACAAAAGTTTACTAGAATAACCCCCAAAAGGATGGGGGTCGCCCCCCCCCCCCCTCATTTACAGTTTCAGAAAGGTCAAATCAAAAAGTGGGGTTCATATTTGAAATCAGAGCGTCAAAAAACCCCCTTTTGACGAGTTTTGTTAATAGAATCGCAAAATAACATAGTGAAGCTCAAAAAATGTTTTTATTTGTTATATGCGTTATTTGTGATTAGTGATCAGTAAAACCAGCACTGGCCCTGACTTTGTATCAACGGAGTTTTGGGTGTCCAGTCCTTACTATAGACGTCCTTGATCTAGCAAATCTATAATTGACCAGGGGTTTGTACCTTTACTAAATCCTATTTGTAATACCATTATCGAGCATAAGTTGCATGGGTTTAAAAACAAATTTTATTATTAAATTTCAATTTAAATTGGCTGCGGCTATTAATTAATCAAATTGGGATGAGCACAGCTAGGATTATCACCCGTATTCACGAAACCGGTGAGGCCTTGCCGGCATGATCACGCCCTGCGTTGACGCTAGGAGTCGACGCCGGGCGTGTCATGAACATTCTCATTAATGGACGTGTGAGTTGTTTTTAAATTTTGGTAACACCAAATTTCCACAAAACAAACGAAAAAATAGTGCTTAATTTAATTGCAATAATTTACCATGTTAACGCGAAACAAATATTAAAGTAAATTTTAAAACAATTGCATCAGCATCTCATTCTTAAACAAATTTTGCCAGTCTGTACCTAAAAAAGCGTT
>JASAMX010005909.1:0-28952 GCA_030248175.1 Microlaimidae sp. YZB2_3
TAGCAACCAAATAACCAAATTAACAGAAGATGATAAAAAAATATTATCAGCCCCGTTATCTCTAAATGAATGCTATGAAGCTCTTAAATCAATGCCAAAAAATAAAACCCCGGGCACTGATGGACTTACAACAGAATTTTACTTGAAATATTGGGACAAAATATCAGGACTCTTCTTTGAAGCGCTAGAAGAATCTACGTCTGATACTAAAAAACTCACAAAAGAACAACGGAGAGGAATTCTTAAACTACTTCCTAAGCCATTTTGTAATCTACTAGTTATCCCAAGTTGGAGACCATTAACACTTTTAAATGTAGACTACAAAATAATTAGCAAAGCTCTAGCAAACAGACTTAAGAAAATTATACCTAAACTAATTCATGAAGATCAAGCCGGATTTATTAAAGGAAGATATATAGGTGAACATATCAGACAAATTATCGATCTTATGGAATGGGCGGACGAAACACAACTAGAAGGCTATATGCTTTCTCTTGACATTGAAAAAGCATTTGATACACTGAATTGGGATTATTTATTTAAAACAATGGCATGCTATGGAATTCCACAAGAATTTATAGCATATATTAAACTTTTGTACACTGATGCTTCTACCGCCGTCCTTAATAATGGATATACAACTCAATATTTCCCGCTCGAACGTGGTGTACGCCAAGGAGATCCAGTAAGTCCGTATTTGTTTATACTAGGAATAGAATTGTTGTCTATTGAAATCAGAAACGACCCCGAAATTGAAGGTATAAAAACATTAGCACATGAGTATAAAATGCTGCAATTCGCCGACGATACAACACTTTTTTTGACAAATGAAAAATCCGTCAAAAAAGCTAGAAAAACAATAACTAATTTTGGAAGATTTTCAGGATTAAAACTAAACACAGATAAAACACAATGTACCGGAATAGGTAAACTTAAAACCTTAAACAACACAAGAGTTGATAAATTTAATGTGGTAACTAAACCTATAAAAATTTTGGGAATAAATTTCGACCATAATAAAGAAAATATGATTAAATTAAATTTTGTTGATAAATTGGAGAAAATACAAACATCCCTAAGTTCTTGGCACACTAGAGGTCTAACTTTAATTGGGCGTATTCTAGTACTAAAAACTCTTGGGTTGTCTCAGCTAGTTTATCCATTAATCAACTTGTATGTAGACAAAAAAACCTTAAATCAAATTAAAAAATTTATAACGAATTACACTTGGAATTTTAAGCTACCGAAAATAAAACGTACTGTAATGATTCAGGATTATAAAAATTATGGACTAAAAATGCCATGCATAGAAACAATAAATAAAACGTTTAAAATTAAAATGTTAGGAAGAATTACAAAAAATCCTTCAGCAAAATGGTGCGCTTTTATTTGTCATAAGCTAAAAAAAGTCGGTGGATTGGAATATTTACTTGATTGCACTTACAATTTCAAAAGTCTTCCAGTTAAGTGGAACGGCATAGATAATTATTATATTGATGCTTTAAAAGCATATCAAGAAGTTAGCGATAGAAGAATTGTCAAATTATACTGCTGGGAAGCCATTATAGACGAAAAAATAAACAATAATAAGTATATACTGATAGACAATAAAACAGTTTATCATCATGAGCTAGTAACAAAAAATTGTGACCAAATAAAAAATTTTCTCGATGAAAAACGAAATTGGAAGCCATTTCCAATAGTTGAAAAAATATACAATTTTAAAAAATTCAATCAAATACATTATAACCAAATTAAAGTAGTAGTCAATCGCGTGTGGGGAGACATTCTTAAATCTGGAATAACTCAAGAAAGATACCCCCTAACTGAATGCAAAGAGTTAAATACATATAAAGAAATAAAAAAAATTGTTTATTATGAAACAAACAGAAGACCCAGCATCAATTAAACACTGGAATGAAATAATCGGGAAACAACAATGGGCCTTCTGGACAGAGAACTTTATTAATATAAGAACAATAACCTCAGAAACAAAACTTCAAGTTCTACAATTTAAAATCTTACACAGAGTAATAAGCTGCAGGAAGTGGCTCTATAAATATAAAATAGTAAATTCTCCATTCTGTATCTTCTGTAAAAATGTACCATCAATAGACAACCTCGAACATTATTTTTTAAAATGTCCATATTTGAATGAAATTTGGATAAAGGCCTCGGAATATTTCAGATTAAAAGAAGAGATAACATTTACTATTTCTATAGAAAATTGCTTATTTTTACAAAATAGTGACAACGAAATAGTTAGAAAATGGCAAGAATATGCTCTCTGGCTAAAATATTTTATTCATATTCAAAAAACTGAAGAAACAAATCCAGATTTTTGTGCCTTTAAAAATTTTGTAAAAACAAAAATCAAAACAATAAATACTGCAATTAAATTAACAAAATCAAAAGATGAACGGTTACTTAAATGGAAAAATTGGTAATAAATAAAGTTTAGCCCTGTTTTACCCTACTAACAATAATTAAATACAAAATTAATTTTTAAAAAAATACGAAATAAAAAAAAAGGTTTTTTTATTCATTATTCAAAAAAAAAGTTTGGCAAATATTAACACATTCTAATGTGTACATTCCATATTGTACACGAAACCTGTGATAAACAATTATTTCGTATGGTGTTTTGTTTTTGTAATATGTTGTATGATATATGTATTGTAGTGATACTATATTGATATTATAATTGTGTTATATTTGCTATTATCTGTTTTTATTCTTTATGAATAAACCTTTAAAATAAAAAAAATATTTTTCTTTATCAGCCCCCCCCCCACGTCAGAATAATAATAATCATCAAAAAATCTTATAGTATTCTTGTGCACTCTTATATTTTTTTCTCGGTGGGGGAGTGGTGAGAGGGGAGCTTTTAAAAAATACTTTTAGCCAATTAGCGCTTGGAAAAAAATTGGATCTCCAATTGATAAAAGCTCTCCATTTTTCCCCCCCAAGCCCCAATTAGGTAAAAATGATTCTATAAGTTCATAACTTTGTAAAGGTCTTTAACACTGAACAATTTCCTTTTAAATAGGAGGATTTTTACTATCGTGGACTTTCTTGGTTTAATGAAATAATGCCCCATTGTTTTCTATAGGTTGAAATTTTGTTGAGGTTGTGCGAAGTGGAATGTTTTTTTTTTAATTTTATAAACTATAAAATGATATTTTCAGTCAGAATATATTCCATATTTTAAATATTTTTTTGTTTTTTATCTTAGACTATGCAACTCAGGTGATTATTGCACTCTATGTAGAGGGAATGTCCTCATTTCGAGCTCAATCTATGGTATTACAATTTTTTAAATCTAAAAAATTGATACTATGTAATTTAATGTTACTTTAAAGTAATTTATAAAAACAATTCAATAAAAAAACCTGGCTTATTTATAAACGTAGGCCTATTTTAACAGTTTTTAAATTAGATATCAATGCACTATTTTTGATACAATCAGCAAAAAGATTTCGACTGTAATTTTTAAAAAAAGGTGTTTTTCAACTATTCCCATAAAGAATTTTTTTGTAATGGTATCCCTTTTTATAAAAAAATTTTAAAAAAAATGTTATTTTTCTTGTTTTAAACATAATAGAATCAATTTTTATCGAAAAATATTGAAAAGCAAATCTATAGAAAATGTAAAGTTTTTTTGTGGTTAGGTATTAAATTTCTTTCTATTTTTATAAAATAAATCTTCTTTACGATTATACATAAACCTTTATTGGAAGCCAGAAATTTTGTATTGTTAAAACGGTATTAAGCAGTCACAATTTTTTGTATCAAGTTTTTAAGGACTTTCAAATTGACGTGTATTTTTCTGAGACATGGGAAGACTTTAGACTCAGGCACACTTCTGACTATCCCGCTTTAATAAAAGAAATCTCCTTGTATGAAAAACTGTGGCATCCTGATCTTTACTTCGCGAATGCCAAAGAAGCTAAATATCACACGGTCACATCTCCCAATTTTATGGTTTGGATTTATCCTAATGGAACAGTGTACCTTGACACCAGGTATTATATTTAAAAATATGGCTAAATTTTAAAATTATTTTTTTATTTATTTTATTTTATTAATATTCACATAATGCAGGAGTAGTGAAGGCATAATTTAACATGCAATATAACCACATACCCCTTTAGAGTTAATATAAAATTCCATATACGAATTGACTCGTGAATGCTGGAAAAGTCAGATCTATCCAAGCGGACAAACGGCAAATGGTACATATGTTGATGTTGTTCCAAACGTTGCGCTCGTCGTACATTAGCATCTTGTGTAAGCTGAAAAGGTTCCTGCCAATGTCGAAACCCATTATGATATATGAAAATTAAACGAGCCCGAAAGCTAAGTGTAGTAAAACCAATAGGTAGACATGAAGATACACGTAGAAGGTCTTTATAACTATCCTGATGGTTTCGAAATATTGTTCTTAAAGCAAATCGCTGAGCCTTTTCAAAATTAAAGCGATATTTAGCTTGCTGTGGATAATATATTGATAAAGCATAAGTAAAAGAAAGAAAGAGTTGTTTTTTATAGATTTTTAAAAGACACTCCGCATTAAAGTTTTTACCATAAATTGAATTTAGCGCAGAAACTGATCTCTTAAGATTTGCTGCTTTCTTGCTAATATGGACTCCCCAATATTGCTAATATTCCCATTCGCCATTGTTACCTTGTCTGAAATTAAATGATATTGCTCAAAAAATGGCGTTGGGTGTGAAACAATATTAGAGAAGCATAAAAAAACACAATAAATATAAATGGCATGTCAATATTAAGAATTGGAAAATAAATCCTCGTAAATTTTTAACCTCTCATTTAAAAAAAAAACCTTGTTTAGTGTTAAAGGCCTCACAAATTCAGCCATAAAAAATTCAGAATTATGGCGCTCTGGAATCTCGTTCAGCCCAAAAACTATGAGCAAAAATCTATTACTTGCATATGAGTTTTAGGGCTGGTTCATACTTATGACAAAACGTCCTTTGGACAAAGTCCAAAGGACTTTTGTTCTTTGGACTTGGACAAAGTCCAAACGGAAAAGTCCAAAGGGAAAAGTCCAAAGGGAAAAGTCCAAAGGACAAAATCCAAAGGACAACGTAGTCATACTTTTGTCCTTTGGACTTTTCCCTTTGGATTTTATCCTTTGGACTTTGTCCAAAGGACAAATTCTAAGTAGCGTTCATACTTCGTCCAAAGGCAAAAGTCCAAAGGACGTTTTGGCTTGTCCAAAGGACGTTTTGGCTTTTATAAAATTGTCCTTTGGACTTTGTCCAAAGGACGTTTTGTCATAAGTATGAACCAGCCCTTACTTGCATATGAGTTTTAGTCCTTTTACTGTGCCGAGAAGTAACTTATTAAACGCACGCTCCGTTTTTTCCTCCTCCCTGTTTGATACCTAGGAATAAAATAACCGGAATATAAATCCAAGTGTATATTATCAGATTTTTTTATAGGCCACATTTCCCAGGCCATGCAACACAAACCAAAAGCTAAAGATTAGTGGTCCAGTAACTACTCGTTCTTCGAAATAACATGACGTGTAGTGTTTACATCACCACTGACAGTTCTTTTTCGTGTTTACTTGCATGCGCATTTTTATTCTTTGTTTCTTCCTGATGAAAAGCGGTTACGCCCGTAATTTCAGCCTGAAGGATTTTAGCTTTAATTTGCTAATAGGCACAGAGTGGTTGTCTGAATAATGTAGCACAAAATCACAATCAACAATTCTAATTGGAAATTTTATTTCCAGACTTAAAAGAATTTTGAATGGTTTTCCCAAAAGTTTGACAGTTTTAAAGAAAATTATAATACAACCATTAATGCATTAGGTGACGTATTAAAACAGGGCACTATATTTTGATAATTATGTGCTATGTATAAAAATCAATTAAAAGTATAATCCTAAAAAAATCCAGTAGCTGAAAACACAAAATTTTCTTTTATGATCATTTGTTTGTTCCATGTTAACAAAAAAATATTAATTGTAACCTATTCAATTAATTTTTACAAAATTTTGTTAAATAAATTATAATTTAATAGGATAAATAGTTAAAATCTTTGTTTTCAGTTATTGAAAATCAATTAATGTTTCTTAAATTTAATTTAAACTATTGTTTTATATTATTTTACTAATTTAATAATATATTCTCAGGGTATCACTGGTTGTTAGTTGTATGATGGATCTTGGTCATTATCCGTTGGACTCACAGGAATGTTTTATTCGAATGCTCAGCTGTAAGTTTTGTTTGATTCAAGGAACTTGCAGCTGCGAAAATTTTTAACTGAAAATAAAGCACTTTGGAGCTTCAAATATATTAAATTGTTAAAATTATAACTAATTGTGACCGCCACGCTTCCACTGACTTGTAGTTTCTACACAATATATTTAAAGCTTTATTTTCCAAACAAGTCCCAGATATACAATGACCATATAACATAAATTAGTAACTTTTATATGAAATGATTTTAAATTTATAATTTTATTTCTTAAAATTACTCTGTATGCGCTGCTTGTGACATAATTATAAATGTTTAAGCATTTATCTAAGCTCAAGCTTAAACCTAATTCCTTCACTAGTTTTGAGCTCCAAGTTTTATTTTTGCTGCTTCAGTTCCTAAATTTATCCACAGGCTTCAAACACTTACAGCACCAAAAACCAAGGTAATCTAAGCTAAATAAACAACCAGTCTTTGATAACTAAGTAAAAAATAAAAGAAATAAATCAAAGTATATGAAAACCTGTAGAGAATTAAAGACTTGAACTATTTTCGTGTGTGTAGTGCAAAACAATGGAGAGAAGTTTTGAACATTATAAGAATTTTTGATAAGATGTTTTTCCGAGTGTTTCAAACAAATTATGAAAGATTTATGGTACAGTATTTTAGACGCGTATGACAACCAAAATTTAAATATAAGCTGGAGGAAATATGCTCCGATTTATGTAAACCAGCAAATAAGACTACCAGATATGAGTCTGTCCGCCTACGCTCCTGGATACTGTGATGGAACTTATGGCGATCTCGGTAATAATTATATCGCTGTAATTTGTTATTTAAGTATGTTGTGTGAACAGATTATCATAAATTTTAACTTTGACTAGCAAAAAAAAAGTCTTTTTAAATACACTCAGAAATGCATGCCTTTAATATAACGTTAAACAGAAATTTTGCAAAATAATATTTCTTTCGGCTAAAATTTTAATACTAGAAATGTTTTTAGAATAATCAGAATAGCTATAATAAATAGGATAACCGACTTAAATTCGGCCACCAGTTCTAATTTTTGTCAAGTTCAAACTTATGAAACAAACTGCATTATGGCTATTTAGTCATACACAGTATATTTTATATCTTTACGTGTGCCAAAAAAACAGTCGTTGGCCGAGAAGGACGCAACCCAATTGTCATACATTCAATTAGTTTTTTTTTTTACTTAAATCAAAAACTAACATTATTTTTAATCTTATTAAAACATTATTTACGGCTTTAAAAATACATCTAAAACTGTTTTTGAGCCTAACTTAGCCTTTGATTCTTCATTTCAGTAATTAAGTCTAGAGCTGCCTTTAAAACCTTGGAGTTGCCCTTAATTTTCTGGGGTACCAGGGCAAAAAATTTGGGGGAAGAAAAATTTCTATTCAAATGTTACAAGACATGCCAATTTTTTTTTAAAAAATTTTTAGAAGTTTTTCATTAGTTTTATTTCCGAAAACCTGCCAAAAATACCATTTTTTTAGAATCTAAAAAATGTGAAACAATCATGTCGAACATAAAAAATGCGTTACCTAAAGGTTAACCCAACGTGGCTGCAACAGTTGTTCGTTGGATTAAAAAATGCCCCCCATTAATTAACCATTCAAATCACGAGAATCTAACGTCACTTTATCAGCCAATTGGATTCAATTTAATATGGCATTAAATCGAATCTAATTGGCTGATAAAATGACGTCAGATTCTCGTGATTTGAGTGGTTACTTAATGGAGGGCATTTTTAATCCAACGAATAACTGCTGCAGCCACAATGGGTTTACCTTTAGTTTTAAACTTTGGCGAAATTTTCTGTTCATTAAATGATTATTTTATAATTTGAATAATTGCTAAGTATTTCAAGGCGAATGGTCATGTGTAATTGCACAGTTTCATATGCAAAGAGAAGTGATGCATCATATTTTGCAAAGCTACATTCCGTCTGCCTTAATTGTTATTATCAGGTATAGTCCGCGTGATATTGTCTATCTGCTAAAAATAATAAAATTAAAATGATGATAAAGCTAAAAAAACATAAATAAAGGTTTGGATACTATTAGTCTGTACTTGCACCAATCACAATTAGAAATTCATAAAAGCACATACCTAAAAATGTAAAATAAAATATAATAAAGCTCATAGCAAAAACAAACAACGTTCAGAATATAAACCTGCCTTTCATATGAAAGAAAATCAAGAATGCATAACAAAGAATGCATCACTTAGTATTAACTTTCTTCCCTATATGTGCACTGGGATGCCTACTAAACTAGATTTATACTTTACTATATGTATTATAGTATATTGTGGAAAAAATTAATTAAAATAGAAATATTGATTGAACACAACGAACGTTATTGACAAAATTATATAGTGTTTAGCAACTAGTGTAGGAGCTGCAATAGCCCAGTGGTTCAAGGGAAAGTTTTTTGTTTTGCCAGGTCCCCGGTTCAAATCCCCTTCTAATTCAGTCTGGGCGTTATTTTTGTTTCTTTCCTTTTAATTTTACACCTATTTCAAAAAATTTTTTTTGTCTAATTCCAGTTCTTAAAATATTTGTTTGTCTAGAAATTTAATATAATAATTTAATTTAATTTAATTTAATTTAATACTAATAAATATAATTATTTTTAAATAACTAAAGTTAGGCATTTTTTCGCGTGAATAATTTTAAAACTTTAATGAAAAGACCTTTATTTCTGGTTTTTCTTTCATAAAATTGTAAGTTTTAGTTTATTGTGAACTTACTTTAATTATTTTTATGTTTTTGCATTTATTCGCTCTCTAATTAATACAAGTGTCTTTTTTTAGCTCGTTTTCGCGGGTATTTTATGCTTTAAGAAAGGGCAATCAAATTTTACCCTTTGTAAATTTGACCCCCCCGGGGGATAAATTTAACCTCCCGGTCAAATTTGACTTTCCGGGGGCTAAATTTCCCCACCCAGGGGGTTAAATTTCTTCTCCGGCGGGTCAAATGTAACCCCCCCCTCCTCTGGGGTGTCAAATTTAGCCCCGGAGAGAAGAGGGGTCAAATTTAACCCGGGGTTAAATTTAATTTCCAGAGGGGTCAAACTTTAATCCCCCAGGGGCCAAGTTTGACCGCCCTTTCTTAAGGCATAAAAAACCCGCCAAAACAAGCTAAACGAAGACACTTATATTAATTTCTGTCAAAGCGATGCACGGATAGGAAAAAAATTTAATACACAAACACAGTGATAAATTCTATGTTATGTATTCTTGTGAAAACGTAATAATTTTTAAAAAACTACTGTGTGTTTTTATACTCATTTAAACCAGCACAAATCTTTTTATTAATATTAGGAGTATTTTCATTGAGTTATGATTTTACGATTCTAGGACACGAGGGTACTGGAGACGAGGGTACTGGACACGAGGGTACTGGACACGAGGGTACCGGACACGAGGGTACTGAGCTAAGAAAAAATACGTTTGCCACAAATATGTAAATTTTTTAGATTGAATGAGCTGAATTAAATTTTAATCGTTTGAACGCGTAGACAATTAAACGTTACATAAGTCGTTTCGTTTTTAGTTATAAATAACATTTGGTCGGTACTACGGCAAAATAAGCCACAGTCATTATAAAATAGACGTGACTGTGACTTATTCTGTAGTTAAAAGGCTGCTGTTTAATATATAAAATGAATCACAGTTGCATATATTTTATACGAATTGTGGCTGATTTTGCCATAGTAACGACAATTTTTTTTGCTTAAACGACAATTTTATGATGCAATGTTTAAAAAACATAATACTAAAACACGAAATTTTTAAAGGTTATTTTACACACAATTTATACCACATGTGGACACATGTTGATCATTTAAAACAAGCAAACGAAACATGCTTTTAAAACCCAAAAACATTGTTAGATTTTGCATGTATGATATTTTATGCATTTAAATCAATCAAGTAAATCAAGTACAGAGTCGCGAGTAAAACAATCCAACAACGGACCTTTGGGAGTCTTAAAAACTAATTGCACGGTAAACTTGATTTTCCTAAGCCTAAGCAAAACTCAAAAATTAAGCTAAACTTTATCATAATATTACAATAATAGTGTGCTTTTAAAAAGTACCGAATAATTTACTGTTAAAATATGCAAGCAATTCATTTTTCGGAAAATATTTTATGTTTATTTTATGAAAGGTTATTAATTTTTATTATGAATTATTAGAATTATTTCCAATTATTTTTGCAGTTATTTTTTCCTAAGGCATTATTACGAATTCATTTTTTTCAACACACCACGAAAAAAAACCACAAAAATGTTTTGACAGCACAATCAAAGCATAACAGCAACCTTAATGTTTATTATCTTTCGAGTCGTCCCATAGATTCTTAACATTTTTAAACCTAGTTATTATATAAAAAAATTCACGAAAATGTAGACAAATTACACGAAAATGTTTTAAAGTTATGAAATTATTATTTTTATTTTATGTCTTCTTAATAATTTTATTTTTATAATCCTATCTTTTATAAGTTAGTCAAACAAACTAAATAATATTTAAGCAAAACAAACTATTGTTATGTAATAAGTTTATCCCGCTTTATGCGGGAAAGGTTATGTTTTTTCTCGTCAGTACCCTCGTGTCCAGTACCCTCGTGTCCCCCTTGCATAATGAATCGATTTTGCTGCGAGGTTGTGGTGAACGCAATTTTTTTAAGCCCAGTACCTTCGTGTCCAGTACCCTCGTGTCCAGTACCCTCGTGTCCAGTACCCTCGTGTCCAGTACCCTCGTGTCCAGTACCCTCGTGTCCAGTACCCTCGTGTCCCGTTCCGATTTTACACCTAATACAACAATGGAAACAAATTATATAATATCGAGATTCTTGAAAATATTAATTATTAGATAATTTTTGGTAGAAATGCACGTCATGGAATGTACGTTTAAAATCACTTAATTTTACTCTATTTTGTGGATATCACTTATAATAACATAATATCAAATGTTAGCCTTTATGTATGTTAAAGATGTATGGGCCATTCATGCATATTTTTCATTAGAACTCGTTTATTATTATAACTCGTTTATTATAATTATAAGGCGTAATAATTTTGAAACATTATCACAACGGGAGTTGTTGCAGCTGGTTTTCTTTCTGGTTGGATGTAGATGCTGTGCCTGGACGCGTGTCTCTATGCATCACCACTCTCCTCACTTTGGCCACTCAGTCCTCTGCCGCCCGCATGGCACTGCCTCAAGGTAAGTTGGGAAAGTAATCTATAAATTATTTCTTAAAATTTTTATTGTATATTAGGTAATTGAACTAACTAAATCGAATTAATCCGGTCTATATTTTTAGGTAGTTAGTTGTTTTTTTCTAAGATAAATTTTCATTTTCATCATTTTATTTTTATCATTTAGTTTTTCTTTATATTTGAAATGAGGTTTTATTAGTAATTCTTTTGATAAAGTACTAATAACAAATTTCGACTGATGGAAATTTTGAGCTTTTACTTTAAACCACTGTTTTTATGCATATGAAGATTAACGGGCTTAAATTAGATTTAAGAAGAAACTTAACAAGCTGAAACTGGTTTTTAAAAAAAATTTAAAAAAGGTGTGTAGAAATTAGATTTAAAACAAACGATACGGCATTATGTTCGGATAAATATATATGCTAAAATACATTTTCAAACTTTTTTCTAAATTCGAAGTATTTTCCCCTTTAGCCATGCCTTTAGCCAATTTCACTTTTTCTTCTTCCTACTCTATAAATATATTAAAATATATGTGGTACAACCGGCGATATTTCGACACTGAATCCAAAACAGTTTTTTTCACTAAATTAACGTATGTGGGTAAAAACCACATACGTTTTTATGGTTTTTACCCACATACGTTAAATTTAGGAACAAAAGACCGTTATTCATCAACTCGCCTTACCAATAAAGATAATCATTAATTGCTCAAAGCCATGCTAACAGTGCAAAATACTTCGAATTGACTCACGGGCAACGATTCCGGACAAAGACCTGTCATTAGAAACGTCACGATTTTTTAATACATTTTAATTTTAAAAGCCATGCTAACATGCAAAATACTCGAATATGACTCACTGGCAACCCTAAAATCCTATTTTGTTCTAAAGTCTATATTCAAAAATTTGATAAGGTATTTTGTTCCAAAGATTACTAAAGCCATCTTAACAGTAAAATACTTTTTTTCAAATTATGACTCACTGGGCAACCCTAGAGGACCGACTATTTTTCTAATTGACATTAAAAGATATTTTCCCTTAAAAAAATAAGGTAGTTTTTAGATTCATCGGCAAGTCGTAGCGACTCTGCGAGCCGCTAACACTGCCAATCTAAAGTGTAGAAAAATTCAACCGCCTCAGGAGTCCGTCATTTCACTAATCCTTATAAATATAGTTTTTACCAAAAATAATACCAGGATGGGCAGCTTCCTACAGTTTAGAATTTTATACATGTCTATATTCATATAATTTGAAAAATTAGAAAAATAAGAATTATCACGATAGTGAAAACCCTCACATTTAAAAGGAAGCTGTTCAGTATTAAAGACCTTCACAGAGTTATGACCTTCTAGAATGATTTTTGGCCAGTATTAGCAGGGACGTAGCCAGAGTTTCATTTTGGGGGGGGGGGGCGGATTGTAGTACAAAAAAAATTCGGGGGGGACTCCGTCCCCCCTCCCGAAATTTTGGGGGGGGGGGCGGAGCCCCCTCCCCTCTTAATTTTTGAAAACGTTAAAAAAGCAGGGATAAACGTAGATAAAGCTGTAAAATACACTGTTTTTGGCTTAATAACCTATTATCTAATGTTTTTAGCGGTAAAAACATGTTTTCTTAGTTAAAAATTACATAAGCACACATTGGCAGAGCCTGGATTTTACAAAAAAAGGAATTTAGAGACGTTAGTTTTAGACCCCTTGGCTAAACCCACATTGTAAACCAGAGCACATGAGCAGCATCTCAAATTTTATGTTTTCTAGGGTACCTAACCTACCTATATGAAAAAAATCCGAGCCAATGCTATAGGCGGCTGGAAAATTTAGGAGGGTGGAGGTACATAAATCAACCAATATGATTGTTTGTTTTGCTTTCTGTGTAGTACTTATTACTTATAAAAATATTGTACTAACTTTGAAATAACATTAGCATTAGGCAAGATAAATAATGAGATATATGTATGTATACTATAGAAAGTGACCGCTGAGCGAAGCGAAGCGGAACAAATTTTTGGTTTTTGGGGGTCAATTGGGGTACTAAAATTATTTTAAAGTTTGGCGCCGAGCGATTAGCAAAGGGCTAGAAAATTTTGAATTTTTAGCCTCTGAAAACCCCCAAATTTTACTATCTGGCGACCATTTCGGGGGGGGGGGGGCGCCGCCCCACCGCCCAACCACTATCCTTATTTTTCCTCCTGTCCGACCGTTTCGGGGGGGGGCGGCCGCCCCTCCCCGCCTTCCCCCCTGGCTACGTCCCTGAGTATTAGGGCTTGGGAAAAAATTGGAGATTTTTCATCCATTGAAGATTCAATTTTTTCCGAAGCGCTAATTGGCTAAAAGTTATTCTAGCAGCTCCTCCCACAATCATTCCCACAGAGCAAAACAAATAAGACGTGATCACGAACTCTATGACAATTTAGGCCATATATTTGTGGCCATATATTTTTGCTCCGTGGGAATTAAACTGAGAGGAGTTAAAAATTTGAAATCCTCACGTTAATTGAAGATCAATTTTTTCCCAAGCGCTCATTTGTTGAAAGTAATTCTAAGGAGTCATAATGCTATGAAATTTCAACACTGAACAACTTTCGTTCAAATGGGACGCTTTTGACTGTCCTGTATTTTTTGCTTTTATGTATTTTTAAATTTTAACTTCAAACCTAAGTAAAATTTTAAAACAACATTATAATTTAGTCCTTCGACAAAAAAGTATGGAGTACTTTAACTCTAAAGTTTTCGGGGCGCTAGCATTTTGAGAGTACAAAATTCAAAACTTAAGCTCATATTGGGTCCCTTTTCTAAAGACTATTATGAAACTGTTAAATTTCTCCTGTTTGCGTCTATTTTTTTGTTATAAAAGCGCAGACAAAAACCAACAGACGGTAAAAAAAAGAATATGCCAAAATCGCACTTAAAGTGTTTTACAAAACACATTTTTAGTGAGTTATGCTAAAGCTATCGATGTTTGGATGGGCACCTGTATGGCTTTTGTGTTCGGAGTTATGATTGAATTCACCGCAGTCAACTACCTCAGCAGACGGAAGTTGGGTACGTTTTAGGGCTGGTTCATACTTATGACAAAACGTCCTTTGGACTTTGTCCAAAGGACAAATACAGCGTAAAAACGTCCTTTGGACTTTGTCCAAAGAACAAAGTCCAAAGGACAAAATTCAAAGGACAACGTGTTCATACTTTTTGTCCCTTGGACTTTTCCCTTTGGATTTTGTCCTTTGGACTTTGTCCAAAAGACGAATTTTAAGTAGCTTCATACTTCGTCCAAAGGAAAAAGTCCAAAGGACGTTTTGGCTTTTGAAAAATTGTCCTTTGGACAAAGTCCAAAGGACGTTTTGTCATAAGTATGAACCAGCCCTTACTAATAAAAATTTGCTTAAAGGCCAGCCCTGCCCGGCTGGTGCAGGTGTTCAGGAAATAAAAAATGGGGGCCATATAATGACAAACCAAAATGTTCACGTTTACTGCAATTTATAAAAACCCGCTACATAGTTAAAAATCTTGTTTATTATAAATTGATGATTTTAAATCAGGATAAATGCATTGTTTTGATTGGTTATCACATAAGTTTTTTAGTTATTATTTGGTTCACATCTGCAGCGCCCACATTTGGTTTGCGTATAGTTAATAATTTCTGATTTTTTTTGGGGTGCGAATCGCGGCTCGAACGTAAAAAAAGGATGGCGTTCCCTCTTTTCAATGATTGGTCGCATCCGTGGTCAACGATGAGACGCAAGATCGTCGTTATACGGCAAAATGAGCCACAGTTCGTATAAAATATGTGTGTTTGTGACTCATTTCAATATTAAACAAGGACCCTTGTAACTACAGAATGAGTCACAGTCGCGTGTATTTTATAATGATAGTGGCTCATTTTGCCGTAGTAACGACGAGACGCGCTTTGCAATCTGAGTCTGAGACGTCATAATAATCAGAAAAACTTATCAATCTCGCGTATTAATTAATTTTCATGAGCATAGTTGGCCCGCAGCTAACGTTCCCAAGATGAACAGGCCGTTTCTTATTTTCTTTGCACGGTTGTCAAGCAAAGAATTAGGAGGGTTCAACTGTTGCAAACGCATTATGTGGACCTTAATATCACTTACATAAGGTTCTAGGATTAATAGCAGTTAAACAATTTTTTTTTGTTTCCTACTTAACTTCTGTTCACTCTTGCTTTTAACGCTAATAATTTTTTTATTTTAAAAATATACAAAAGTAAAACACGTATTTCAGGCGTAACTTCCGGACCTACCAGCGGCTTTGTGGCTCAAACGCAGCAATTGATAGCAGCCAGGAAGAATAAGAAAGGTCACTTGGAATTTCACAATTTTCTAACTGACCCAGTTAGTTTATTTTTAATCTTTGTTTTTTTTTTACCTGAGATAATAATAAAATCCAAAAAACGTATGACCAAAACGTGTTAATATCATTGTCTCAAAAAAAAGCATGTAACTCAATAACAAACGAAAAACAATATTTTTGTTGCCATGATAGAATGAATCAGAATCGTCATAAAATACTCGTTAGTTTGACTTTTTTCATCTTTTAACACAGTGCAACTTTAACGTTATGACTCAGAGTCACTTTGATTGTGTATTCTGATTGTGACATTATATGACATAGTAGCGACGATCATAGGTGAGAAAGAGGGGGGGGCAGGATGGGGTCCACCCCCTAGCCTCGAAATTTTGGAACCCCCCTCCGCTAGACGAAAATCTAGGGGCCCCCTCCCCCAAATTTCCGAATTTTTTACTCCTGACCCCACTCTCGAATTTGAAATTTGACCCCCTCTCCCCCCTCGGGAAAATTTTAGGTACTTTTTTTGTACTAAATTTTTTTCAAAAAAGTGAATTTTTAACACATATTCGTGTTTTTACACCCTTTTTACACCAGATTATCGCTTTTTATTCAATAATATGTAGTATTATCCTATAAAAAGAACAATTAATAAAATTATTATGGTTTAAAACTGTTTTGCTTTGGACACCGGACCCCACCTGACCCCCCTCTAGATTTCAAAGTTTCGCACCCCGGGTTGACCTCCGCTAAAAAGCTAAGGGGGGTCCGGACCTTCCTGGGACCTCCCTTCTGGAATTCAAAATTCAATTTACCCGGGTAACCACTCCCCCCCCTAGCTTCCCGGACCGTTCTCACCTATGGCGATGATAAATTTGTTCATACAAATTTAACACTTTGGGATTTTTTTCCGCTGCATATCCGCAAAAAGGATTCCTCGTCACAGCGGCTCAGTGATGCGGCAGCTGCCCAGCGGACCTTGACGCGCTGTTTAACTCAGTGCAACTGTAACGTCCAAAGACTTCTAATATTATTAAGGCGTCATATTTCTGAAACGTTAACACAACGAGAGTTGTGACACAACACTGACATGGAATACCTTCTGCGGATTCCCAGTGGGTTTTAACCGAAAAAATCCCAAACGTGCCGTGGGCCAGGACTCAATTGGAGTTTGCCTTAATCAGGGCTCGCGGGAATCGTCATTTGATTCTTGTACTAAATATAGCACTGTACTGATTAAGATAGTGTGACCTTTAAGCAAAATAGATATCAATTTTAATTATAATTATATTTTTTTCTTTCGTGTAAAATATCTTTGGCTTAATTTTATATAAGATTAGAAACTAATTTGTAAAGTTTTATATTAAAATTAAAAGATTACATACCTTCTTTAATCATAAGTATTGAAGATTTATTTTACAATGAGAGGTCTTCTAGGCACCGTTGAATGCTTTATGTACTTTACAATGGTTTTTGAACCGACCCAATAAAATGTAACTTTGATTGTTTCAATTGGTTAGTTACTTAAAGCAGAGTGAGCCTGCGTTTTGGTCGTAATCGGTGCTGCGCTAAAAAATATTTCACTGAAATTGAATTAATTTTAACGCGACAATGAAACAATACGACTAGCCCTATAGCAAAGAATGCCTTCATAAAATATATCGGATTAATAGTATCACAGTCGGTTTACTGTTACTCTAAAAAATCAATAACTCCTAAAAGTGATTTACATTAAAAGTTTTTGATATATGGGCGATATATTTGAGCATAATTATTGAGAAAATGTTGTTTTTATATCTTGGAATATTACTCACAAACAACGTTAGGCCTATTTCACAACCGGAGTGATAAGTGACAAGTGACAACGCTGTCACACTGCAGCTACAAGTGACAATATAAAGGCTGGTTCATACTTATGACAAAGTCCTTTGGACGAAGTCCAAAGGACAATTTCAGAAAAACCAAAACGTCCTTTGGACGAAGTATGAATAGTACTTAGAATTTGTCTTTTGAACAAAGTCGAAAGGACTAAATCCAAAGGGAAAAGTCCAAAGGACAAAAAGTAAAGTATGAATACGTTGTCCTTTGGATTTTATCCGTTGGACTTTGTCCTTTGGACAAAGTCCAAAGGACGTTTTTACGCTGTATTTGTCCTTTGGACAAAGTCCAAAGGACTTTTGTCCTTTGGACTTTGTCCAAAGGACGTTTTGTCATAAGTATGAACCAGCCTTGAAATCCTTGAAAAGGATTGAAACGCGGGCGGAACGCCATTTGTCACCTGTCAGTCCGGTGTGAAGTCGTCCTTGACTTTTCAGGCGGATTGCGAATGCTATCAGAGGAACAACGTGGTGTCTCCTGTGGCTCAGATGATCCGGGAAGCGAAAGTCACCAGATCCGTTCTGTCCCAGGGGTCCGCTCGACAAGAAAGCTCATCGGGACCTCTGTTACCATCGCCTACCAAACAAGGGTTCGTATAACATACAGCCCCCCTAATATTATACATAAAGCTTATAAAAATTTTTAATATTCCTCCCAAGTTTCCTGAAGACAAAGTCCAAAAGACAGTTTTTAAATTTTGTTCATACAATAATCGCTCAAACGATAGTCAAAAGACAAATATTTTAAGAGAAAAAATTCAAAGGCAGTTTTTGACGAGCGAAAATTGTTCTTTTAGGAAGCAAAGTTTCCTTTGGTTAATTCAAAGGACTCTTTTGAATAGAAAAAACAATGTTGAAATATTTAAACTTGCGTTTCGGACAGTTTTTGACAATTTGGACTGTCCTTCGGACACTACTTAAAGAAGCGTTTATACTTCATCCAAAAGACAACCATCCGAATTAGGTTAAAGGACATTTTCGGATTGTTCAAAGGACAACTTTGGCTTTTCCAAAAGTTCTTTGAACACTTTAGCCGAAGTAATAACCAGTAATAACCATTTTAAAAATGAAAGTTTAATAAATCATTGTTGTTTTTTGACCTGATTTGAGGATTTAAACACCGGTCTTAATTTTTTAGTGTTCAAAGCACGAAATCTAAAAGTATAGTTTTGGATAGTACTACTCAATTTTGAAATTTTTTCATTGTGTTCGACTTTTGTAACGTAAAACTAAATAAACTTTGTTTCAAACGTTGTTCGTCTTTTATGTTTTCGACACTTTTGACGAAAAAAAGAGTCGCTTTAAGGTGCGGAGTCAAATTTTTTGTCTTCGATTTTGATAATTTTTTGTGAAAATCTTACCCCTGCGCCCAATAGCCCACAAAAATTTTTTTAACAAAATATCTCCAGGGAGTTATAAACCCCCAAATAGGCATTTTTCGACAATTCTGTACGTGACAAATTGCTTAGTGGGTATTACGATGATTTACGTTACAAATTATGCACTCAAAGAAAGCGGCTACTTTTTACTCTAATTTTTTACCTTGATCGTTAAGGTTGGTGCAGTATTCGTATTTGTATTTGTATTTGTAGGCAATGATATTGCGTTTCACGTACAAAAAAAACACCAAACGACGGCAATGATTTTGTGAAAATTGCCCAACCTTTCTTTCCTTCACTTCTTGTTTTTAACAAAAAAAATCGAGTGTTTTTTGTATAAGAAACGCAATATTTTGACAAATACTGCACCAATCTTAATGATCAAAGTATGAAATTAAAGTAGAAAATAGCCGCTTTTTTTGAGTGCATAATTTGTAACGAAAATCGTTATACCCATTGAGCAATCTTTGACATACAGAATTGTCAAAAACGCGATTTTTGGGGGTCATTACTCGTGAACCACTGGAGATATTTTGTTGAAAAAATTTGTGTGGCTTATTGGGGGCAGGGATAAGGTTTTCACAAAAAATTATCAAAATCGAAGACAAAAAATTTGGCCACGCACCGCACCTTTAAAGTGGAGTATTTAAGTTTCAGGAGTTAGCTGAAACTAAGGTTCTAAAATTACCTCTTTGGTAGATGAGCTCAAAGTTTTATTAGCACCAAGTTTGTAGTATTACAAACTTTCTCTGGATTATATATTTCCTTCACTGCAAGTTTTAAAATTTCTAAGTACGTCGGTATTTTTTGAAAAAAATCATAATTACGACCTAATAAGAATATAAGCTAATAAAAGTAGACTTTTAAATGTCCTTGGTTGTCACTCTGATGAAAAACAAAACACAAATTATATATTTAATACATGCAAGCAAGTTAATAAAGTATAGATCTCTTATTTTTTTTATTTTCTTTTTCATCAAAAATTGCTGGGTAATTTATACGTAACCCTAAAACTACTGGGCAATTTATACGTAACCCATAGCGAAACATCCGGCGAGACAGTGGCGGGTGACGATCACAGAAGCGACGAACGGAGTACGAAAGAAACACAGCGGAAAGAAAATCGTAAAATGGCGATTTTGGTGGACAAAGTCTGTCGGATTATGTTTCCCACCACTTTTCTAGTTTTTAACGTACTTTATTGGCCCTTTTACCTTCTGACCAAAAGCAGCACCCATGGAAAGCTGGATTGAAAATCGGATGACTTTGAACAAAATGGTCAAATTGTCTTGAAGGCTTGCTGAATTTAAACTTGGCTGAAAATGAAAAAAACGTTTTCTCATGTACTGTTATGACTTTTAAAGACGCTCGGTTTTAAATGGGAAAAATGTACTTGGAAAACGGTTTTTTTTTGGCGGAATACAACGATAAATTTGGAAAAAATTAAAAAGCCAAAAAAAACACAAAAATTTTTAATGTGATTAAAAATTTTAAAAAAATTGTTAATTTTTTGCAACACGGAATTATGGGTTTGTTTTTGTGATTTTGTAATTTTCAATTTGTAAAAATTAGCCCAATTTGATAATAATAATAATATGATAATAGCAATAATATACTTTTATTTATCAGCAATAAAGCCACGCTAAATTATAAAAATAAACAACAATTATCATGTATAGAATACAAACTGTATTTTTTACGTATAACACTAAGTATACATAAACCCAAAATATACAAGAACAAAAAGTTTACAACATAATCGTCTTAAAATGTAATATTAGCAAACTAATAAAAAGGGGAGATCATGCATAAATTTTAAATAATCTGATTACAAGTGTCTATCAAAAATAGTAAAAAAATTTTTTTAAAATTTGAAGATTTAAATTTAATTTTAATTTTTTTTTTAATTCAAACACCTTTTATATATGAATTCCATTTATATTGCCATTTTGTGAATTGGTATGTTATGTACATACTTTTGTACAAAAAGTCCTAAAAGGTGATTTTTTTAAGAAATATCAACAACCATGACAGTTTATAAGAGCAAACTTATTTTTTCAAAAGCGCGTAATTACATTTATGACGTATTTGCATTTCTTATTTGCACTAAAAATGAATTCTCAGAGTGAATGTGTGTGGGTGTTTAATTAACTACTTGTTCCCCATGAAAATATGAAGTGTAGGGGAACACGTGACGCAGTTTAATAATTATTGGTTACATTATCACTGACGAATTATTTTTTAAATTTTTTCTTGGTTTGCCCGTTTAGTCTTAAGTTTTATTTTTGACGGTGGTTTACACCTCCGGCCAATTAAAGCAGATGCAGTTCTGGATCTTTTAACATCAGCCCTTTAAAGTTGTTCTATTCGCCTTTCGGTCTATTTCTGTATTGTTTTTAATAAGATTTTAGAAAATCTGGCTTACAAAAAATTTTGGATGTTTTGAAGATGTATTGAAAAAAATGGTTTTAAAAAATTTTGATAAAAAATAATTGACGCCATTACTTTTTTATCGTTCATTAAATCAGTAATAAAATTGGACAGAGCTTGGAGTTCGGAAGTACATCACGTCGTTACTCTGACACAATGAGCCAGATGCGTCGTAAAATACTCGTAACTGTGACTCTTTTTATATCTTAATACAAAACTAATATAAACAAAATGAGTCAGAGTCACGTTGATTTTATAGTCATTGTGACTCTTTGTGTCAGAGTAACGACGATCACTTACAAACTTACACGGTAATGAATGATTGCAGTGAATAATGCGGATTTTCTCTAATGAACTGCTAATAAATTCGCTGGGCGATAAAAAAAACAAAATAGTTGAAGGAGGCCCTGAAGCTAGTGTTATGTCGCTGGCGACATGATCATTTTCAGAAACCTTTTGAACTTCTGGCATATTTTTGGAGGTGGAGTGGCTGTAGTGGCTGTTCTGTACTGCGACTCATAATGGGTTTTAGAAAAGCTTTAGGTAGTGACGTGCTAAGGATGTGTGCAGAGAAGAAACAAATTTTTACACCTTTAGTGTGTAAATACTACTTCTGAAAAGAATGACTTGTAAATTTACAGTTGAGTGTAGCCTTAAAATCTTAATTTGGGAAAGAAGATTAGATTCCTAGGAAACAACACCAAATTAGATATTTAAAGCCGGAACACTAACAACAACTCATAGGAGTTTTTTTTTAATTTTATAAAAGGCAACGCATTTTGGATAAACCTCTTCAGGCCAGGATATTAGCGTTCCGATAATTGTAGCAGCTAGTGTTGTTACAGTATTACTGGTACTGGTACTGGAACCCTTCCAGTACCACTCATTTTAGTTTCAGTACAATACTGGTACTGTACTGCATTGAAAAATTTAAAAAACAAAAATACTGGTACTGTACTGTATTAAAATTTCAATTTGAAAAAATACTGGTACTGGTACTGGATAAAAATCAGGAAGTAAGAAAATACTGCTACTCAAATTGATTTTGGCTGAGTTCCAGTACCAGTACCAGTACCAGTATTTATGCGCAGGTTAAAAGCTAAAAATCTCAACTGGTTACTCAGCGCAGGCGCAATAGGTGCTGTGAAACTTCATGTGCGCGATCTTTTTTATTGTAAAGCACTGTGAATGCTGTGAATTTTTTGCTATGGTTGAATTATATATGGCTGAGGCTAAAATTTAAAATGCAGACATGAAGGGACCAATTAAAATTGTGCGGTAATGACGTTTTTTTTGAAAAAAAAAACAAAAAAATTGCAGAATTTTTTTTAATTCCACCTTTTATCACAAAATATACAAAAATAAACCAACTTTAGCCCTTAAAAAATTTGCATTTAGATTACAAATTAGGTAATTTGATAAATAATTATTAAAATACAGTTTTTAATCTTTGTTATTAATCCGCTTTAGTGAAAAAATTTTGCTGCTACTAGCAGCAAAAATAGTGTGTGTGTTTTTTGCTTCAAAAATACTGTGGTGAATGTGACACTAATATTTGTTCAGAATATTAAACTTAGCGAATTGTGTGGGAAGGAAGACCCTATTGTGTATACTGGGGGTCATTGCGCGTTGCTATGGCGCGCGTATGTTAAATGCCATTCATAAAACTTTTGGACCCAGTCCAAAGCGGACTAGGTCCACTTTTTACGCAAACCAGTCTGCGTAAAAAGCGGCTCCAGTCCATTATTGCAAAATATCTTCGGAAAAAATAACTTCTCGCCGTGCGTCGCGAAAGATATTATGCTGGAAGGTATTCTTTCCGCCCTTCAAGAAATAAACTGAGGAGTGAGACGCGCAGCGAAAATAAAATAAAACAATCTTATAATTTAAAACACTGCCAACTATGCGAATTTACTAACCAAAAACAAAGTTATAAAATATTTTATTTGATTCAATCTAAATATTTCCAAAAAATAATGTTTGAATAAAGTCTCATACATAAAAATCAGTGTTCGAGTGTGCACAGCGTTGATTCGTCATTTTGAAGTTTCTTTTACAAATTTTCAAAAAGGATCGATGTTGAATTGTGCTAAATTACTGCACTACGCTTTAAATACTGCACTACGCTTTAAATAAAAATTATTAATACACTATTAAATAAAATAAATTACTAATTAAATAGTACGCTGGTCCGTTTAGTTCTAAAAGTAAAATTACTCGCTTATGGACAAATTAAAAACTTAATGCTTTTAAAAACTCAAAGTATAAAATCATACTAGTGTAAAAAGCTTTTAAAACAAATTAAAGCTTAGTTTTAATTACATTTATTTTTCCTGAGCCTAAGCAAAACGTTGAAATCAAGCTAAATTGAGTTATGATGGATTTTTCTTAATAATGCTTTCTTTAAAAAATCCGATTTTTGTTATCAATTGTTTGTAATGTTTTAAATAATACTATTTGTTCATTTTTATTCCATTTTGCCAAACTTTATGGTTTTAAAAACTCAGTAGAAAACATTATTAGTCAGTCTAAAATGCTTTAAAAATTATTCAAAACTTTGTATTAATTAATTTTTCCTAAGCCTAAGCAAAACCTTAAAATCAAGCTAAATTATATTATGATACATTATTACATAATGCTTCTTTTAAAAAATGTTGATTATATTTTTGTTATCAATAGTTTGTACGTAATGATTTAAATTATCAGATTTGTTTATTTCCAGTCCGCTGCGCGTCTCTCTCACTCGTCGATTTATTGATGCAACGTTCAGCGTTAGAAGGGCGGAAAGAATACCTTCCAGCATAATATAATAACTTCTGCGACGCACGGCGAGAAGTTATTTTTTTTTGAAGATATTTTACTAGAATGTATTTTTGCAAAAGTTATTATTGCAGAAGAGATTCTTTCTGAAGATATTATGCAGAATGTATTTCTTCCCGACACCGTTGTGGATTATTTCACACGAAACATTGAAAAAAAAAGTTAGTGAAAAATGGACCTCCTCGTAGCTGTACTAACAGCGGTTTTCATTTTTTCTTTGAATTTATATATCATTTATTATTGATTCTAGGAAATTTGAACGCCAGCACTTGATCGCCGAGCATTAGACCGCCAGCATTAGAACGCCGCTCACTTGAACGCCGAGCATTAGACCGCCGCAGTACGCATTGCTTTAAAACAGACGTTAAAACACGTATATAAAGTTAGCGCACGAAATTCGTGCGCGCACGAATTTCCGCGCACAAATTTTGAACCTGTATATTTTCAGTCACGTGTACGTAAAAAACGGTTTTTGCGCCAATCGCACATTGAAGCACAATATTGGTATATGGGAAAAGATTATAAAACATAACTCTTTGATATTCAAATACTTTATTGTTGTTTGTTATTAGGAAAACATTTACTTTTTTAAACTTTAAAAGCTCAGCAAACCAATAAACTATCCAGAACAAAATTTGATTTTATATTGCAAACTAATAAAAACAAAAAAGCTACTCAGTTTTACGAAATAATTTGGGTGTCCGGAAATTTTGCCTTACATCTCGTCTTTCAACATCTCGTCTTCTACATCTCGTCTTCGGAAAACTCGTCTTTTAAACATCTCGTCTTCGGAAAACTCGTCTTTTGGATGCGATTTTGTAAATGTATTTTAAAAAATGCGAGTTTCCACCCTTCTCCCCCCCCCCAATGATAAAATTTTCTTTGATTTTTTGGTTTTGCTTAGGCTTAGGAAAAAAATAAGGTTTTTACTCTTCAGTTCAAAAAGCATCATTAAATACAAATTTACCACGATAAAGGTTTGCTTGATTTTTAGGTTTTGCTTAGGCTTAGGTTCTCAGTTTTTTTTTGAATAAATCATTTAATAAAAGTTTATCATGATAATTCTAATTAAGGAGGCGTACTTCCAGGAAATTTAACGCTTTAAATTTTCTCACCAGTCTCACCAAGTGTTTTTTTTACAATTTATCATTTTTATATAATGTTTTAATTGTTTATAATAATTTCATTATTCAAAATCAATTAAAAAAATTACGTAAATTTTTTTATACCAATATTGTGCCTCAATGTGCGATGGGCGCAAAAACCGTGTTTTAGGGTAGACGCGACTGAGAATATACAGGCTCAAAATTCGTGCGCAGAAATTCGTGCGCGCACGAATTTCGTGTGCTAACTTTATACACGAGTTAAAACTCCCCGCCAAGGTAGTATAAACCATAGGTGTCCGACCCCTGACGGCTAGGGGGGGTTTGACCCCGGGGTCAGCCCATTTTTTACCATTTTGTAGGCCCAGGAGGGGGGGGGTCAGCCTGGACCAAATTTTTGAAAAATTTGACCCTGGGGTAGCCTGGACTGAAGGGTCTTTAGGGGGGGAAGCCTGAACTGGGGTACTTAGGGGGAATAGCCTGGACCTGCCAAAAAAACTTTTGGAAACTGTTAAAAACGTAAACATATTATAAGAGGTACCTTTTTGTTGATTTTTTTTGCTTCCGGTAAAAGTTTGACCAACTTTCTTCTATTTTCTGGTTACATAATAAATAATAATAATCATTGTATTTTGTTTTCATTTCATTATTTTGCATGCGGCAATTTGCCGGGCAAGTGTTTAACAAACGGCGGCAGCGCAAAAAACGGATCGGTCGTTTAAAAAAAACGGACCGTTCGTTTTTAAAAAAAGGTTCGTTTTTAAAACGAACATCTGAATTTTATTTTTTTTTATTTTTAATGTAACGTACCAACCAGTTTGTAAAAAACCTACGGTTTATTATAAATTATAAAAATTTGTATAGAACACTAAAATTATTGTTATATTTATAAGGAATATATACGTATATAAAGTTAGCGCACAAAATTCGTGCGCGCACGAATTTCTGCGCACGAATTTTGAGCCTGTATATTTTCAGTCGCGCGCACAAAAAAAAAACGATTTTTATGCCTATCGCACATTAAGCACAGTACGTGTATAAAGTTAGCGCACGAAATTCGTGCGCGCACGAATTTCTGCGCACGAATTTTAGTTATTGTTATTGGCATATAAATAATTGATCGATTTTTTGGAATAAATATTTTAAAACATTACTCTACGATAATTAAATAGTTTATTTTTGTTTTTTTTATTATGAAAACATCTACATTTTTACACATTAAAAAACTCAGCAATCCAATAAATTATAGAAAACAAAATTTGATTTTATTTTGCAAACTAATAAAAAAGAAAATCTACTTTGTTTTACAAAATACTTTGTTATCTACTTATCATATGGATAAATTTAGTTAAAAACACTGTCCTTATTGAAAATTTGGCTACGTTGCATTTCCCCAGAAAAATAGTCTCGATTCCCCATTAGAGTCTCGATTCTCCATACATTCCTATTTCCCCAGAAGCCATTCCGATTTCCCCAGAAGCCGTTCTTATTTCCCCAGAAGCCCTTCCTATTTCCCCGAAGCCATTCCCATTTCCCCAGTAAGCAGTCGCAATTCCCCAGTAAGAAAATCCCTAGAAAAGGTCTCGATTCCCCAGATAAATTTAGCAGTAGCAGAAGATTCCAGGAAATTTCGTCTTTTACATTACGTTTTTCAACATCTCGTCTTCTACAACTCGTCTTCAAAAAGCTTGTCTTTTAAACATCTTGTTTTCGGAAAACTCGTCTTTTGGATGTGATTTTGTAAACATACTTTTTAGAAGACAAGTTTCTCGTATTTTGCGACTCAAGTTGAACAATGGATTGAAAACTTTTTTCCTAAGCCTAAGCAAAACCTAAAAATCAAGCTAAATATTACCATGATAAACTTTTATATTTAATGATTTGTTTCAAAAACTGCGAGCCTAAGCCTAAGCGAAACCTAATAATTAAGCAAAACTTGGTATTTAATAGTGTGCTTTTTGAATTAAAAAGTGAAAACTTTTTTCTTGTTAGATGTTTTATTAATTGTATTAAGCACAATTTTATGATTTATGCTTGTTTTATTCCTTATGCTATATTTTAGTATTGCAAAGCCCCTGAAATATTGTTTAGCAATAAAATTTAGGAAGAATTTGAAAAAAATACTTAGAAGCAATAAAAACCATCTAGTATAACAATAAAACAAAAGTTATATCAAAAATAGTAAAAAAGTGTTAAAGAAAAACAATGATTCTGAATATGCAACGCCAACTTTATAAGATGTGTTCCTGTGGAATCAAGACCGCTTTCTGGGGAATCGAGACCGCGTTCTGGGGAATCGAAACCGCTTTCTGGGGAATCGAGATCGCGTTCTGGGGAATCGAGACCGCGTTCTGGGGAATTAAGACAACGTTCTGGGGAATTGGGAAATCGTTATGCGGAATTAGGACTAAAAATTTTCTGGGAAAATAGGACTACTGGGGAATTGCGACTGACCCGAAAATTTGGGCAAGCACTAAAAGACACCTACCACACCTACTACACCTACTACACCGACCGACATAAGCAACCTAAGCAAAACCTCAAAATCAAACAAAACATTAAATTTAGCTTAATTTTAAGGTTTTGCTTATGTTGCTTAGGGAAATTTTTAGTAACAAGAGGACTTTCACCCCTCGGTTGGTCGGTCGGTGTAGTAGGTGTAGTAGGTGTGGTAGGTGTCTTTTAGTGCTTGCCAAAATTTGTTGTTTTTTTTATAAATAATAAATATTCTAATTGAATGTTTGAGAAATATTTGAGAAACTTTAATGTTTGAGAAAAAATTGTTTATAAAACCTGGAGAATACAACGTTATATATTGTTTTTTGTAGTAATAATCAAATAAGTAATTTTAAACAAACACAAAAAATCAACCTCCAGGAAGTTGGCATGTTTTTCTGGCATGTTTTTGCATGTTTTTGCAGGTTTTTGCATGTTTTTGCATGTTTTAGCAAAGTTATGTCCATTTAAAGATTTATACCTGAATTTAAGGCATAAAAACCTAATATTTATAAAAAAAACACAACTATTTTTACTTATTTATGCTTAAAACGATTTTTGTTTCAATTTAATTTGATTTTAATTATATTATTTTACCGCATGTTTTTGCAGGTTTTTGCATGTTTTTAAAGTTTACACGCTTATACTAAAATTTTGTAAAAAAACCAAATTCAACAACAAAAATATAAAAAATCTAACATTTTTAACTATAAATATTTTTATTTTAATTCAAGATTATTTTAAATTAGAATATTATAAAGCGAGTTTTTGATTTTTTAAGCATAAAATCCAGTCATGGACCACTATTTGTCCAGCCATGGAGTACTGTTGTTCCAGCATGTTTTCAAAAAAAAGGAAGTTGGCATGTCAAAAAAGGAAGTTGGCATGTTAAAAAAAGGAAGTTGGCATGTCTTAGCTCGCCTACAATTGGACGCTCGTTTTTAAACAATTTTATAAAAATCAATAAACAAGTGTTCAGAGCCTCCGAACGGGCTCATTTGAAAACTTGTGCCAGATTTTTAATTAAATTCTATAAATAGACGTAATATATCT